>JBBPBX010058925.1:0-21940 GCA_038048925.1 Garcialebias charrua | reverse complement strand
ATTTTATGTGTACAGCACTTTGTTGCAACTGTAGTTGTTTTAAATGGCTTTATTCATTCATTCATTCAACCTTTATTTATACAGGCTAGCCTCGTTGAGTCACGGGGACTCATTTACAAGAGGGACCTGTCTCACTCACACCAAACAACCATCCACTCTCACACTCACACCTAGGGTCAATTTAGAGTCACCAATCAGCCTAACAAGCATGTTTTTTGGTCTGTGGGAGGAAACCGGAGTACCCGGAGGAAACCCACGCATGCACGGGGAGAACATGCAAACTCCACCCAGAAAGGCCCCGGACCGGGATTTGAACCGGCAACCTTCTCGCTGAGAGGCAGCAGCTCTACCAGTTGTGCCATAAAGTATAATTGTTATTTTAATGTTTTATTTCAATTTTTAACGTATTAGCGATCGCTCCCAACTGTGCGCTGGCAGACATAAAACGAGCGGATCGCGGCCGCCTGACCATGCAACAAGCAGAGCTGGCTTTTGAGGACCGTGCGTCCGATCAGAGGTTGCCTCATACGGATAAATTAGCTGGAAACACTTGGTGAACTTTGTGTATGTGTCTGGACTGGAGCAGCAGCCGCGGATCGCTCAGCGATTGCTCCCAAAGCACCGCATGCAACGAGCGGAGCTAAGCGGGTGGTGTGCCGGAGGAGGAACGAGCTAACATTAGCCTCGTAGCCTCTATCCGACAGCCGGCTTTGTGCGATCAGAGGTTCCTGGAACTCGGCTCGATGTCGGACTGGAAGCAGAAGATATCGGGGTACACCCAGCAAACTTGGAATAACAAAGCCGACAGCATTTTTTAAGCTGCAGCTAAACCGGACTGCCCGTAGCTGCGGACTCGGAGGGGCTAATGCTAACAGGTGCTGCTAATGGCGGCGCGCGCAGACGGCTTTCGGTAAGTTATTAAAACTTATTAAAACTTTTTTCTGGCTCCAAATGTATGAAGATAGCATACTAACGTCCTTCCTGTAAAGGGTTTGGACTGCGTGGTGCTACAGGAAGCCTGGGAGCTCGGACGTAACGCAGCGGAGCGGAGGCAAACAGCTCAGCTCAAAGTAAGAAATTTTTTTATTTATTTTTTTATAAATGTTTTAAAGTATTTTAAAGTGTTAGGATAGTTGAAATGCTTGGTAACTGTTCATTACCGCACATGTACGTGCTCGTGCGGTATATATATAATAAAAAAAAGGTAGTCCCCGAATTACGAGATTTCACATTACGAGATACTCGGAGGAACGGAACTTGCTCGTAAGTCGGGGACCACCTGTATATATATATATATGTGTGTGTGTGTGTGTGTGTGTGTGTATGTACATCTGAATACATTTACTCCAGTTATTACTTTTGCTTTGTCCATCCATCCATCCATTTTCTTCCGCTTATCCGGGGTCGGGTCGCGGGGGTAGCAGCCTAAGTAGGGAGGCCCAGACTTCCCTCTCCCCAGCCACTTGGAGCAGCTCCTCTGGGGGAATCCCAAGGCGTTCCCAGGCCAGCCGAGAAACATAGTCCCTCCAGCGTGTCCTGGGTCTTCCTCTGGGTCTCCTCCCGGTGGGACATGCCCGGAACACCTCACCAGGGAGGCGTCCAGGAGGCATCCTAACCAGATGCCCGAGCCACCTCAACTGGCTCCTCTCGATGTGGAGAAGCAGCGGCTCTACTCCGAGTCCCTCCCGGATGACTGAGCTTCTCACCCTATCTCTAAGGGAGAGTCCAGCCACCCTGCGGAGAAAACTCATTTCAGCCGCTTGTATCCGAGATCTTGTTCTTTCGGTCATAACCCAAAGCTCATGACCATAGATGAGGGTGGGAACGTAGATCGATCGGTAAATTGAGAGCTTTGCCTTTTGACTCAGCTCTCTCTTCACCACGACAGACCGGTACAGCGCCCGCTTCACTGCGGACGCTGCACCTATCCGCCTATCGATCTCACGCTCCAGTTTTCCCTCATTCGTGAACAAGATCCCGAGATACTTAAACTCCTCCACTTGGGGCAGGACCTCCTCCCCGACCCGGAGAGGGCACGCTACCCTTTTCCGGCTCAAGACCATGGCCTCGGATTTGGAGGAACTGATCCTCATCCCGGCCGCATCACACTCGCTGCAAACCGCTCCAGTGAAAGCTGTAGATCACGAGCTGATGAAGCCAATAGGACCACATCATCTGCAAAAAACAGAGAAGCGATTCTAAGGCCACCAAAACGGATCCTCTCAACACCTTGGCTGCGCCTAGAAATTCTGTCCATAAAAGTTATGAACAGAATCGGTGACAAAGGGCAACCTTGGCGGAGTCCAACTCTCACTGGAAACGAGCCTGACTTACTGCCGGCAATGCGGACCAAGCTCTGACACCGGTCGTACAGGGACCTAACAGCCCATATCAATGGGCCTGGTACCCCATACTCCCGGAGTACCCCCCACAGAACCCCCCGAGGGACGCGGTCGAATGCCTTTTCCAAGTCCACAAAGCACATGTAAACTGGTTGGGCAAACTCCCACGCGCCCTCCAGGACCCTGTTGAGGGTGTAGAGCTGGTCCAGTGTTCCACGACCAGCACGAAAACCACACTGCTCCTCCTGAATCCGAGGTTCGACTATCCGACGGACCCTCCTCTCCAGAACCCCTGAATAGACCTTACCAGGGAGGCTTAAGAGTGTGATCCCCCTATAGTTGGAACACACCCTACGGTCCCCCTTTTTGAATAGGGGAACCACCACCCCAGTCTGCCAATCCAAGGGAACTGCCCCCGATGTCCACGCGATATTGCAGAGTCGCGTAAGCCAACACAACCCCACAACATCCAGAGCCCTAAGGAACTCAGGGCGAATCTCATCCACCCCCGGAGCCTTGCCACCGCGGAGCTTTTTAACCACCTCGGTGACCTCAGCTCCAGAGATTGGAGAGCCCGACCCAAAGTCCCCAGGCTCCGCTTCCTCAGTGGAAGACGTGCCAGTAGGATTGAGGAGGTCTTCGAAGTATTCCGCCCACCGACTCACAACATCCCGAGTTGAGGTCAACAGCACGCCATCCCCACCATAAATGGTGTTGGTCGCGTACCGCTTTCCCCCCCTGAGACGCCGGATGGTGGACCAGAATCGCCTCGAAGCCGTACGGAAGTCATTCTCCATGGCCTCTCCGAACTCCTCCCACGCCCGAGTTTTTGCCTCAGCAACCACCCGAGCCGCATGCCGCTTGGACTGTCGGTACCTATCTGCTGCTTCCGGGGTCCCACAGGCCAAAAAGGCCCAATAGGACTCCTTCTTCAGCCTGACAGCATCCCTCACCGCCGGTGTCCACCACCGGGTTCGAGGGTTGCCACCACGACAGGCACCAACAACCTTGCGGCCACAACTCTGATAAGCTGCCTCGACAATAGAGGCGCGGAACATGGCCCACTCGGACTCAATGTCCCCCGCCTCCCTCGGAACGTGTTCAAAGCTCTCCCGGAGGTGGGAGTTAAAGCTCCGTCTTACGGGAGACTCTGCCAGACGTTCCCAGCAGACCCTCACAATACGTTTGGGTCTGCCAGGTCTGACCGGCATCCTCCCCCACCATCGGAGCCAACTCACCACCAGGTAGAGCTGTCATAGGGCCGGAAATCCACGGCCCTACCCTACCCGAGCCCTTAGTTTAATTACCCAAGCCCGAGGGAGCCCGCTCATTTCCTAGAAATCACCGCCCGACCCGACCCTACCCGATTAAAAAAAAAAAAAAAAAAAAAAAACACTACGTTTATTTATTAAGCTTTATTAAGCGCTAAAAAAAATAATGGTCGAAAACAGCCTATATTGCACAACCTGGCTTGAATTATAACAGTAACAGTGATAAAGAACAATAAAAAGTATCACAAATATATTAATAAGAACTGCACAAACATGAACAAAATAAAACGCGCATATATCAAGATGGCTTTGTTTGCGCCGGCCGGAGCGGCCGTCAGCTGCGCAGCCTCTTCAGCTGTGAACCTGCCAAATAAATCTGGATTTAGTTGCTTAAATACAAAATTATAAATATATTTAAAAATCGGTCAAGAAGTTTTTCTACTTACATGGCTTACATGTTGTCATGTAAGAACAATATCGCGTCCACTGTAGCAGGTTTGAGAGATGTCCTCCTCTGATCGATTGTGAGTCCAGCCGCGCTGAAAACTCTCTCGCTGCTGCTGCTGCTCGCTGGGATGCAGAGCACAGATCTCGCCAACTTGGCCAGTTTTGGGTACACACTCGAGTTTAATTTCCAGAATCCAAGCAAGTCTCTTTCATCGGCCACAGCATGCTTTAGAGTGGTGTACAGCGTGACCTCATCTTCTTCACTGTCTGATTCATCCACTGCGTTCTCCCACTCAGCAAAAGAACTTGATGTTGTTCTTCTTTGTTTTGATGGAGGAGGTGTGAGCGCGCTGCTCGCGGTGACTTTTGATGTTGAAGCTTCAGGAAGTTCAGGTGCGGCAACTTGTTCCGCCGCAGATGAGAGCAGTGTGCGGACGTGAGCGTGCACCTGACGGGGCTGAGTTGCGCAATTTAGTGGCTGCGCTGCGGTTTTCACCATCTAAATTCACTCTATTAATTATTTCCTCATCAGTAAACTTACTGCCTTATATTCTTTACAAGCAGATTAAAACAATTTTATATTGTGTGCATTTTTATTTAGTTTTGTTTGTGCTGTATGATTAAAAAAAAACACATCAAAGCCCGAGCCCGACCCGGCCCGCCAATCAAACGCAAAAATATGGCCCTACCCTACCCGAAGTCGGGTAGGGCTCTGGTAGGGTAGGGCTCGGGCGAAGAAACGACACCTCTACCACCAGGTAGTGGTCAGTTGACAGCTCCGCCCCTCTCTTCACCCGAGTGTCCAGGACATGCGGCCGCAGATCAGATGAGACGACAACAAAGTCGATCATCGAACTGCGACCTAGGGTGTCCTGGTGCCAAGAGCACATATGTACACCCTTATGCCTGAACATGGTGTTCGTTATGGACAATCCATGACGAGCACAGAAGTCCAACAACAAAACACCACTCGGGTTCAGATCAGGGGGGCCGTTCCTCCCAACCACACCCCTCCAGGTCTCACTGTCATTGCCCACGTGAGCGTTGAAGTCCCCCAGCAGAACAAGGGAGTCCCCAGGAGGCGCACTCTCCAATACCCCCTCCAAGGACTCCAAAAAGGGTGGGTAATCTGCGCTGCCGTTTGGCGCATAGGCACAAACAACAGTCAGAGCCCGTCCCCCCACACGTAGGCGAAGGGAGGCTACCCTCTCGTTCACCGGGGTGAACCCCAACGTACAGGCACCAAGATGGGGGGCAACAAGTATGCCCACTCCTGCTCGGCGCCTCTCACCAGGGGCAACTCCAGAGTAGAAGAGTGTCCAACCCCTCTCAAGGAAACTGGTTCCAGAGCCAGAGCCATGCGTTGAGGTGAGTCCGACTATTTCTAGCCGGAACCTCTCAACCTCACACACTAGCTCAGGCTCCTTCCCCACCAGAGAGGTGACATTCCATGTCCCAATGGCCAGCTTCTGTAGCCGAGGATCAGACCGCCAGGGTCCCCGCCCTCGGCCACCACCCATCCCACATTGCACCCGACCCCTTTGGCCCCTCCCATAGGTGGTGAGCCCATGGGAAGGGGGACCCACGTCTCCTCTTCGGGCTGTGCCCGGCCGAGCTCCATGGGTAAAAGCCCGGCCACCAGGCGCTCGCCAACGTGCCCCACCTCCGGGCCTGGCTCCAGAGTGGGGCCCCGGTGACCCGCGTCCGGGCGAGGGAACATTTTGTCCATTTATTTTACTCATCATAAGGGGTCTTCGGGCTGCACTTTGTCTGGTCCCTCACCTAGGACCTGTCTGCCTTAGGTGACCCTACTAGGGGCATGAAACCCCTGACAGCATAGCTCCTAGGATCATTGGGACAATCCACCCCCTCCACCACGGTAAGGTGGTAGCCCAGGGAGGGGTTCACAAGTCATCCGGGACAAAACCAACTCTCCTCAGCAAAGCCTGTCAAGCTTCGGCCTCTCTGCTTGAGAAGTGCTACAGGGCTCAGGGCCTCGCAGCACGTGCGATGAACGCGTCTGCAATGATGCAAGCTTACCTGGCTGAAAAACTACAGGAGCTCCAGGTAACAACAGACAAGCAAGCTACCGCCGAGCTGCTGGATAAAGCCCGCAGGGCAACAGACTTTGTGCTCCGCATGATGGGGATAGCAGCTGTTGCTCAGGGCAAGGGAATGGCAGAAGTGGGCATTGCAATATGCCATCTGTGGATGACCTTGCCAGACCTCCCGGAGGGACAGAAAATTCATTTCCTCCACCATTCAATAGAACCGACGGGGCTTTTTTGAAAAGCGCTCGATCGAATTCAGACCAGGCTGGACCAGAGGCGCAAACAGGCTGAAGCTCTCCGGGTAGGCATCCCTAGGAGAACCTCCCCACCCCCCCAGGGAATCAGCTGGGAGCAGAGCACCGCAGCCTCGACACCACTCAGCCACACGTGCCCCACCGCAAAAGCGGCCGGCGTACAAAGTCGAGCACCGGCAGAGACCACCGCCGGCTCCACCTCGGACTGAACATGCCTGGAGTAAGAACAGATTTGTTCCCCGCCAGGCGGACCGGTACAGAACCTCCTCGGCAAACCGGGACACCAAACTGAAGCGTGCCTGATGAACCAGGTCCGCTTCATAACTTTACACGATCACCCGCCCATGCGATACGGGAAATGATCTTTTCACGTTCAGACTTTGTTTGTAGCACGGTACAAAAAGCTGGTGATTCTGTTTTAGACACAAATCATGTTCTTTCTGCTGTGAGTGACATAAAGCCAAATATGTTGTTACACATAAGCACAAATAAAGTTAAAAAACAGACTCTGTTTTCTTGACTCACAAAAAACAAAAACAAAAAACAACAACAACAACAAACACAGTAACATCAGCAGAACAGTCCCCTCTGTTCTCCCAGCAAACATAAAGGGTGGGGGCCATCTTCCCCCCCTCTCTCATGGCTCACGGGATGTTAGCCTAATTGATAAACCCCAGTAGGGCGCCTCTGCTATGTCTGTAACAGACAAGCACAGAGGCGCCTGCAAAAAAGCCCGTGTCTCCTCACAGAGGCATGTGAGCGATGTCCCATGTTCCACCCCCCGCTCCGTTCTAAACCACGGAGCCGGGAAAACATAAATCAACCAAACCCGTGACACGTCCGCGCCCCAGGGGTGCGCGCCAACAGAATCTGACGACCCACCTTCCTGGCCACTCATTCATCGAATGCCAGTAAGGGACGGGGGGCCGCAACAGAAGCCCGCAGGCCAACACCAGTGTCACACATTCATTCTAATGCTGAAGTTGTCCCATTGTTTTTAATGGGCGACGCGTCATGTTTAAACATTGATTCTGTAGCGTGTGACCGCGTTCACTGTACTGACCCAAACAGGGAACGGGCTGGAGTCAGGAGATCTGCTTGTTTACAAAACGTGCATCCCCCCCGACCCATGACCCTCAAGAAAAGGAGGAAAAGTAGACACTCTGTTCAGCCTTTATCTAATAATGACAGCAGATTGTCTCTGCTTCAAAACACTCTTGGTCAGAATGGTATGGAGGTACGTCTATGGGAAGGTCCTCTTCCTAACCTGGTCGACCTTCAAAGGACCACTGAAATCAGGGTCTCTGAGGAAGAGCTGGTCCCACCACCTGCTCCTCTCCAAGGACCGTCTATGTCACCAGAAGGAACAGTTTCGCCAAGTAGGCTGAGAACTACGGCTAATTTTAGCTTGGTGGCGGAGAAGAACAGACTGGTGGCCTCAGGCCTGCCAGCGAATGAGGTAAAAACCATTCAAAATGCACGTGCTGTGTCAACACAGTCTCTCTATGCACGGAAATGGCATATTTTTGAAGCTTGGTGCACAGAAAGAAATATTATTTCTTATTCATGTGACCTGGCTCAGCTCCTCACCTTTCTTCATGACTTGCTGGAGAAAGGTTGCTCTTTCTCAACAATTAATGTGTTCCTATCTGCAATTTCAGCTTGTCACGAAGGCTGGGGAAGCAGGACACCTGGCGCATATCCGTTCATAATAAGATTTATGAAGGGCGTGCTAAGGAGGAGACCCCCCAACAGGATTTTGACCCCTGGATGGGATCTTAGCATGGTCTTGGGGGCTCTCTGTGATCCCTCATTCGAACCATTGAGCGACATTAAAGACCGTGTAAAGTGAATTTCAACATTTTCTTCAATAAACATTATAAATGTCGTAATTGTAATCTTGTAAATGAGTAAAAAGTCTCAAAATTGTAGCTCAATTAATTTTGGAGTTATAGATCAAACTGTGTATAAACATATTTCTCTTTCAGGATTTTTTAGGCGTGGTTTAAATGTGACCGCGTTTCGTCACGCGGTCCTCATTAGTATAGCCCCACCCCCTGCAGCTCCAGCCGTATAAATGCGTTCTTCGGTGGAGCCGTTCACTCGCTACCGACCGTCTCCCTCCAGTACTGGCGTGCTGCTGGAGCGACCACATGCCACCTGCACCTCCGCGCACCTCCGCCCCCCCCCCCCGCGCGCGCGCGCGTGTGTGTGTGTGAGAGGCGATCAGACCCCGCATGCGATGTGACCGGGTCGGACCGCGAGTCCGCTCATCTTCTAAAATAGCGCTGATTATAACAGCGGAGTTATGTGTCCTCAACTTTAAAAACATAACCAGAGTTGTTAGTGCACTAAAAACAGCGTAACTCTTGGAAAAAGAAGCTGCTGGAAGCCAGAACTCAGATAAAAACGGAGCAGGTGGATCTCTGCTTCCCCCGTATGCCTCCCCACACAGCTCAGCTCTGAAGGGGGCTGGACACGGCGCAGTACTGCGCTGAAACCACGCCCACGCACTGACACGCCCCTAGCGTTCCAGGGCAAGGCAAAATCATGTTTTTTCATGATTTTTGACACTTAATTTTATAAGGAAAACAATGTTTTTAATCAGTCAGATTTATATGGGTGATTAATAACACATATTTATGCCATGTGACAAACTAAAAACACAAATTTAATTTCACTTTACACGGTCTTTAAGATAGACTTATTATCTTACAAGACCACTCATCTCCTGGCTCTTTGCTCGGCAAAACGTGTGGGTGACCTCCACGCTTTGTCCGTACATCCAATGTGCACCAGGTTCGCCCCTGATGGGTCAAAGGTCACCCTAAGGCCTATTCCTGCATATATTCCCAAAGTTTTGACTTTAAACCCCAGAAGTCTGGACTTTGATCTCTCTTCTTTTCCACCTGCTCATATCCTCACTCAGGAACAGGAAAGGCTGAAGGCTTTCTGCCCCATGAGAGCTTTAAGCACTTACATGCAGAGAACAGCCGAATGGAGAAAAACAAATCAACTGTTTGTGTGCTTTGCTGCACCAGCTACGGGTAAGGCCCTATCAAAACAGCGCCTCTCACACTGGGTGACTGAGGCCATTAAAAGGGCGTACAGTAGCAAAGGTCAACAAGTACCCTCTGGAGTGCGTGCCCACTCTACTCGGGGCTTGGCCACCTCATGGTCACTGTTCAAGGGTGTACCAGTTGCAGACATCTGTGCTGCTGCGAACTGGAGTTCAATGAACACGTTTGCAAAGCATTACAGTTTGGATGTTACTGCGTGTGATGTCACTCAGGCTGTCCTTTCTAATACACATTAGAAAGCGACCTTGAGATGCCTATTGAATAAGGCGGACGTTCACACTAGGATGCATTTTACTGAGCATTTCAAGGTTGTGAATGAATTACGTTCCCATAGTGATATGTTGCACCGATTGTCAAGACTGATAAGGGAACTGAAAGTTATGCACCATAACTCATGTTCCCTGAAGGAAGGGAACGAGGTGTAACATACCTGGCCCTTTCAATGCTGAAAGCTCGGTGAAGTGCATTCTGGAGATCAATGGATGGGCATCAGCGGCTTAAGTACTCAGAGGGCGTGGCCTCTGGCACAACGCTGACGCCCCTGCCGTAAAGGCGTGATTGTATTCCTTCAGGTAAAACTGCGCGGGCGCAATTTCCATAGTGATATGTTGCACCTCGTTCCCCTCCTTCAGGGAACATGAGTTATGGTGCATAACTTTCAGATTTTGGGGGTGGATGAGATCCACCCTGAGTTCCTCAAAGCTCTGGATGTTACAGGGCTGTCTTGGTTGACATGACTTTGCAACATCACATGGTCATTGGGGGCAGTGGATTGGCAGACTGGGGTGGTGGTCCCCCTCTTCAACAAAGGGGACGGAGAGTGCACTCCACTTATAGGAGTTTCACTCTCCTTAACTTTCCCAGACATACCTATTCTGGGCAACTTGATAAGTGAGTCCAATTATTGGTCGAGCCTCAGATCCAGGAGGACCAATGTGGGATTTTCCCTGCATCTTCACCCTCACTAGGGTCCTTGGGGGTCATTGGAGTTTGCCCACCCAATCTACATGTATTTTGTGGATGTGGAGAAGGCATTTGACAATGTTTCTTAAGTGCACTCTGCAGGGTGCTCTGCAATTATGGAATTGAGGGTTTGTTGCTACACAGTTCATTCAGTACCTATACAAGTGGTGTGGGAGTTTGGTTTGCATTACAGACAGTAAGTTGGACTCTGCAAGGGCTGCCCGTTGACACAATTCTGTTTATAACTTGTGCAGCCAGGGGGCAGATGCTGTCTGGTTCATTGGCCTCAGGATTCCTTCTGCTGTTTGCTGATGATGTGGTTCCATATTTGTCCTAGTGCTGTGATCTTCAGCTCTCACTTGAATGATTCACAGCCAAGTATGAAACAGCTGAGATGAGGATCAGCACTTCCAAATCTGAGGCCATGTTCCTCTGTTGGAAAAGGGTGGATTGCCCTCTCCAGGTTGGGAGTGAGGTTCAGCCTCAGGTGAGGAGTTCAGGTATCTTGGGGTTTTGTTCTTAAGTGAAGGCAGAATGTAGTGTGAGATTGATAGATGGATCAGCCTAACATCTGGGGTATTATGGACTCCGTGCCAGTTTGTTGTGGTGAAGAGGGAGCTGAACTGTAAGGCAAAGCTCTCTGTTTAACATTGATCTATGTTACTACCTTTACTTATGGTCATGAACTCTGGGTAGTGGCTGAAAGAACAATATTGTGGATACAGGTGGTTGAAATGAATTTTCTCCAAAGGTAAGCTGGACTCTCTCTTAGAGATAGGCTAAGAAGTTCAGTTATCCAGGAGAGACTTGGAGTAGAACTGCTGCTCCTCCACATAAAGATTAGTAAGATAAGGTGGTTGGGGCATCTGGTAAGGATGTCCCTTGGGCACCACCCTGGGGAGTTTGCTTCGGGTTTATACGGCTGGAAAGAAGTCCCTGGAAAAACCCAGGACATGTTGGAGAGAATATGTCTGGCTGGTCTGGGAATGCATTGGGGTCCCCCCAGAAGAGTTGCAAGAGGTGGCTGTGGAAAGAGATGTCTAGGCCTCCCTGCATAACTCCCTGCCTTCACAATTAAAGGAGTTTAAATACTTGTAATATTTCATAGTTAACAATGTGCCATTGTGAATAAATAATGGGTTTAAGAGCATTGCAGTCCATTGCATTATGTTTTTATTTGCATTTTACACAATGCCCCAACTGTTTCCAAACCGGAGTTTGATTAACTCACAACAATTTATCAAATGACAGGCAAAGGGTAACAAATTAACTGGATTTTTGATTTATTTGGTTTTGGATTTGTTCATGTTTTGGAATATGGCACAATACAGGTACTCTTTATGATTGTTAGCCGCTGCTCTACTGTGCATTAATAACGAACTTCACATAGACAATCAGGCTGGCTCAAAATTATTTGATTACATGTCAATGCTGAACCACCAAAGTTGTTTTGAAGTTCATCCTGTGACAGTAGAAGCTTAGTCCCTCATGTGATTAGCGAGACAGCCATTATGATGCTTCAGAGAGTGAGAGTGAAAACCAGGTGTGCAAAAGGAATGGAGATGAATGGTCATGTGAATAGGGAAGTAGATTGGGGAGCTAAGGCATCCTATGTTGCTCACCTCATTCCTCAGCTCAGAGGGCCAAGCACAGAGTTATTTGTCTTGCAGTGAAATGAGTAATCACACTGCCATCCATCACTGGCCGACCTGCTATTGATTGCCAGTGAACCTCTCTTTTCAACAAAATTATATTACGGAAAAAGAATAGCAAATGTCTTCTCAGCCAGAGCAGTCCACAATTTGGCCTTTCCTAGCAGGTGACCTGTAAAAAAAAAGTTGTTTTTTTTGTGTGGTGTTAGTATAACATGACAAGCTACCCCATCCAAAGTGATTAGCATTGTTGTTCTCAAGGCGACAAGCAGGGGTAGGTTTAAATCAACTTGGAGTTTGAAGTGGCATGAACTTTCCTGCCAACAACACTTGCTTTACACCAGTGGCACCTCCGTGACAAATGCTATATGTTCTAACCTTGTCCTAAACGATGTACAGAGAAAAACATGCCGATACAACCATTGATTTATAAATATCTCAAAGGTTATGTACATGCCCTGCTCTCATAAATGGCAGTCTGTTTCTAAATATAGTTTCAATTTAAACTACAGCTTTTAAATGAACTGCAGAGCCCCAAAATGAGATCAACACTAGATTTTGTTATTTGGACTTTTTCATCACATAGTCGATAACAGTCAGGGACTGAGCAGCAATTATCCCACCATTAATCATTGATTCTATGCGACCAACAAAGCACTGTAAACAAAGGTCACTTGTCCCTGCCTAGTCTGTTTGTCCCACTGAATGACACGACTGCAGTACCATTTACTGCAGTGCTGAACTTGAAGTCGGGGCTTGATGCAAATACTGCTGTGAAAAAGGCAAATTGGTGGTGGCTTCTCAGGACAATGCTGTACACAGCACAAAATCCAGAGAAGAGAAATATGACAAAGTAGCACATTAAACTGCTATCAGTTACACCAGAGCTTTCTAATTCCAGAAAGCGGAGATGGTGGAAACAAATTGCTAATAGGTGGTTGCAGTTTCAATCATCTGTGAAGCAGGTGATTTAAGATTCAAAGTATTGTCATGTTTTTTTGCATTTTGCTTCCAACTATTAATTTTCTAAGCTGTTTTCAATAATACATATTCAGGCTTTCCAAGGGCCTCCATTGATGTTTTTATTTTATTTTTTTAAAGTGTATGTTTCATGTTAGTTTTTTGGGCAGAAACATAATATTTAGAGGTAATAAGTAATTTTGATAATCCTCCCTGCTTTCCAAATTAATACCAATAGCCTTACAGACACAAATCAGGGGAAAAAAACTGAGCCTAAAAAAAACGCGCGGTTTTGGAGTCACGTGACAGTGACGAAAGTAGAGGGGGCGTCATAGTCGGAAGTTGTTGTTTTGTATTGAGTTGTATTGAAGTGAAAAAGGTCCAATAATGGTCATAATGGTTAATATTTGTGTGTGCGGGGGTTGTTCGAACTCCAGTTTGTCTGGACATCGATTTCCTGCACCAAAAAAACCCAGCTTTCAGAGCTTGTGTGAGGTTTGTCCAGATGAAAAGGCAGGATTTCACCAACAGAAGCGTCACGACCAACTCTGTGATTTGACAGCATTTGTCAAGGAGGATTACATCGACAGCGACCTGAACGAACACAGGATTGACTTCAGAAGTAAGGACATGAATATAATTTATTAATCTTTTGATTGAAAGTGGTTTAGGTTAGGAGCTATAAATTCCAAAATATACAGAGCTAAACCGCAGCTAGGTCCACCCGGTTGCGTCTTCAAAAATTAATAAAAAATCGAATTTCATCTCAAATGTGCTATACAGGCAATCGTTTAGTAAAAAAGCCCTGTATAATTACACTCTGAAAGCAGGAAAAATATCCAATGAGTGGTTTAGGAGATATGAATGACTTTAGATGGAAGAAAAAACGATGCTAATTTTATGCTAGCGCGACCTTGTTGCATGTCTTCAAAAATTAATAAAAAATCGAATTTCATCTCAAATGTGCTATACAGGCAATCGTTTAGTAAAAAAGCCCTGTATAATTACACTCTGAAAGCAGGAAAAATATCCAATGAGTGGTTTAGGAGATATGAATGACTTTAGATGGAAGAAAATACGATGCTAATTTTATGCTAGCGCGACCTTGTTGCATGTCTTCAAAAATTAATAAAAAATCGAATTTCATCTCAAATGTGCTATACAGGCAATCGTTTAGTAAAAAAGCCCTGTATAATTACACTCTGAAAGCAGGAAAAATATCCAATGAGTGGTTTAGGAGATATGAATGACTTTAGATGGAAGAAAAAACGATGCTAATTTTATGCTAGCGCGACCGTGTTGCATGTCTTAAAAAATTAATAAAGAATCGAATTTCATCTCAAATGTGTTGTACAGGCAATCGTTTAGTAAAAAAGCCCTGTATAATTAACTCTGAAAGCAGAAAAAATGTCCACTGAGTGGTTTAGGATGGAAAAAGTAATTGTTTAGGGAGCTAAGGCTAAAGTAGTTAAATCCATCAGTGGTGTAATTAATGCTGTATCTCTATATTTAGGCTATATGTAATATAAACCATTTTTAGCTTTAGGTAGTATATATCTAGAAGTTATTTGGCTAGATATTTGATGTAATAGTCAGAGATGACATACTTATGTCAAAACAACTTTGTAATCTGTCGCCTCCTCCTGGTGCGATCCCATATCTTTCTTAGCTAAAGCACAAACGTTCCCCTCCTGTGATGTCACTTCCGGTTTACCGCTGAGAGCACTATTTTTAGACAGAGTAGCGAGGGAAGACAAAAAAGGTAGTAGTAGCACATTTTATTTTGAGATATGATCCGTATTTTTGATGAAAATTGGAGTTTTAGACATGTTAGGTTGAAAAGGCAACAACATGTGTTTAAAGTGAAAGATACACTCCAAGATGGTGTAGTGGTTAGGGCGTTTGACTTGGGACCCGAAGGACGCGGGTTCGCGTCCCGGCCACTACACACCTTGGGGTGTCTATGAGTGCACACCTATTTCTCCAGCTCCCCGAGCGCCTTCTATGGCTGCTCACTGCACCACCTGGTAGGTGGTTGGGTTAAATGCAGAGACGAATTTCGTCTGTGTATGGGAAACATACGCAGATGACAAGATTAGACAATTATTATTATTATTATTATTATTTCACCCACAACACTAAAATGAACACACTGAAGCCCAATTCTCTTCTACATATTCATGCTAATTCCCTTGTAAATGCAGTCTAAAAAGATATTTAGAACACATGTTGCTCTAAATATGCTCTAGTTATATTATTTTTTTCCTTGTTTTGTGAAAGTCAATTGAACTTTTTTTCATGTTTAGTATGTTTCCATATCCTCATCTAAATCCTTCCCTTCCTTTGACCTGTTCCAGACCCATATCCCCATGGATTCTTTCACAGAAATCAGACAGCCTCTCAGTCATCCAGCATTGTTTCCACTTCAAATATTTTGCACTGTGGACTTTGAACTGTAGATGCCCCAGGCACCCAGCAGAGTCCTGATAGGACCTGTGCTTTGGCCTCCAATCTATCACATCTTGCCTGCAGCCATATAGAGACAGAGTCCCCCATCCAGCACAATGTTAGATTCACTGCTCACTATCACACATCACAGATATTGATCATATCATCAGGCTATTAAACCCCAGTGTTTCTCACGTATAATTAAACTTATGTGCAGAAAAAATGCAAAATGACACCACTTTTAGAAGAGCCATGTACTAAATGTAAGTTTGCATTTGTCAGTTCTTGAAAAAGACAATTCTAAACAAGTCCTTAGGGGTTTCTAACACCCCTTTAGTCTTTAACTCAGAGGGGTAATGTTTGGCACTGTTGCTGCACAGCAGGAAGATTTCGGGTTGAAACATCGGCTGAGTTTTTATGGTTTAAATTTTTCCCTTCTGCTTCTGGGTTTTTTGTTTTTCCTGCCTTTCCGTTCAATTTACAGTAAAAAATGTGTTTGTCAAGTTTATTGGTGTAAATGTGCTGCAGATGTGAGCAGTGAGATTGTCTTTGTGTTGTCATAATGAACAAATAGCTGAGTGGATTTGGGACAAGTGGTTGTTCAAACCTTGCATTTTAATAAATTATTTTTGTTGTTGTTTGTTTTTGATAATGTGCTCAATAGTTCATCATTTTAAGGACACTGAGCTGCATCAAACCTAAATAATCAAACAATCAGTGTAGCCTGAAATAAAAGTTGAACAAAAATGTCACAATTCTAACTCAGGTCACTCATTGTGTTTTAGTCATTCATTCATTCAACCTTTATTTAGGCAGGTTAATCCCATTGAGCCTCGAGGACTCATTTACAAGCGAGACCTGGCTACAAACAAAGAATGATGACAACAGCAACAGTAGATTTTCCTTGGACAATCAACAATAGACAATAATAAGAGAGGCATACAGATTTTTTTTTTAACAAGTTAAAACAAAGATCAAAGTCACAAAACAGACAGATGATAAGGCAGATGTAGAAAATCAAAAACAGGAACATGCCTGCATTGGTTTTTGCCAGGATTCCAACATATTCTTAAAGCCATTTAGAGAAGTCAAGGTCGAGAGCTTCAGATCTTTTTGTAAGATATTCCATGAAGCAGGAGCGGAGTAGGAGAAGGCCCTTTTGCCAAGTTCAGTTCTCACTGACGGAACACTGCAGGTAATCATGTCCTGAGAGCGCACGCTGTAGCTGCACTCACGCAGAGACATGTAGGAGGAGATGTATGAAGGCAGCAGACCAAGAAGTGATTTAAAGATGAAAATGTACCAGTGGAAGAGTCTGCGTGAGGTTAATGATGTCCAGTTAACCAGTGAATACAGGGTGCAGTGGTGGGTACGATAATCACAGCCAGTTATGAATCTTAGTGCACCATGATAGACAACATCCAACATCTGCAGGGTGCTTGTAGGAGCATTCATGTAGAGAATGTCACCGTAATCAATGGAGGGAANCAGATTATAAGGCAGATGTAGAAAATCAAAAACAGGAACATGCTGCATTGGTTTTTGCCAGGATTCCAACAGATTCTTAAAGCCATTTAGAGAAGTCAAGGTCGAGAGCTTCAGATCTTTTTGTAAGATATTCCATGAAGCAGGAGCGGAGTAGGAGAAGGCCCTTTTGCCAAGTTCAGTCCTCACTGACGGAACACTGCAGGTAATCATGTCCTGAGAGCGCACGCTGTAGCTGCACTCACGCAGAGACATGTAGGAGGAGATGTATGAAGGCAGCAGACCAAGAAGTGATTTAAAGATGAAAATGTACCAGTGGAAGAGTCTGTGTGAGGTTAATGATGTCCAGTTAACCAGTGAATACAGGGTGCAGTGGTGGGTACGATAATCACAGCCAGTTATGAATCTTAGTGCACCATGATAGACAACATCCAACATCTGCAGGGTGCTTGTAGGAGCATTCATGTAGAGAATGTCACCGTAATCAATGGAGGGAAGGAAAGTCACAGATACAAGGCGTTTCCTAGCATTCAGTGTTAGACATGATCTGTTTCTGAAAAAGAAACCCAGTTTAACTTTCAGTTTCTTTACTAGGTTTTCCACATGGAGTTTAAAAGAGAGATGTGAATCAACCAGGATACCCAAATATTTATAGGAATCAACAAACTCAATAGGGACACCATTTGAGGATAAAATCGGAGGAAGATCTGCTGGGACCAACTTCCTACTTGAAAAAACATCCCTTTTGTTTTTTCAGCATTTAGTACAAGTTTGAGACGGAACAAATCTGACTGAATGATGTCAAAAGCGGATTGCAGAAACTGGAAAGCCTTAGCTACTGTTTTAGCTCGGCTGTAAACAACTGTATCATCAGCATAGATATGTAAGGATGCATCAGGGATTCTCTGACCTACATTAGCTATGTCATATATATGTCAATATTTTATTCGTAATAGAACATAGATGACGGATCAAAATTTTAATCAGAGTAAATGTAACATTTTAAAGGAAAAATATGTTGATTAAAAATTTCACAGTGTCAACAAATCCCCCAAAAGTTGGGAAAAGTAACAATAAGTGGCTGGAAAAAGAAAATTGAGCATATAACGAACAGCTGGAAGACCAATTAACACTACTGTAATTAGGTCAACTGACAACATGATCGTTATAAAAAGAGCTTCTCAGAGTGTCAGTGTCGCTCAGAAGCCAAGATGGTAAGAGGATCACCAATTTCACCATTACTGCGCAGAAAGATAGTGCAGCAATACCACAATGGTGTTACCCAGTGTAAAATAGCAAAGACTTTTAAGTTACCATCATCAACCATGCATAACATCATCAAATCTGGAACAATCGCTGTGCGTAAGGGTCAAGGCCGTAAAACTCTACTGGATGCTCGTGATCTCCGGGCCCTTAAACGTCACTGCACCTCAAACAGGAATGCCACTGTCAAGGAAATAACAGAATGGGCTCAGGAATACTTCCAGAAAGCATTGTCAGTGAACACAATCCACCGTGCCATCCGCCGTTGCCAGCTGAAACTCTACAGTGCAAAGAGGAAGCCATTTCTAAGCAAGCTCCACAAGCTCAGACGTTTGCACTGGACCAGGGGTCATTTAAAATGGAGTGTGGCAAAATGGAAGACTGTTCTGTGGTCAGATGAGTCACGATTTGAAGTTCTTTATGGAACACTGGGACGCCATGTCATCCAGACCAGAGAGGACAAGGATAGCCCAAGTTGTTATCAACGCTCCGTTCAGAAGCCTGCATCACTGATGGTATGGGGTTGCATGAGCGCTTGTGGCATGGGCAGCTTGCATGTCTGGAAAGGCACCATTAATGCAGAGAACTATGTTCAGGTTCTAGAACAACATATGCTCCCATCTAGACGTCATCTCTTTCAGGGAAGACCCTGCATTTTTCAACAAGATAATGCCAGACCACATTCTGCAGCAATCACAACATCATGGCTACGTAGGAGAAGGATCCGGTACTGAAATGTCCAGCCTGCAGTCCAGATCTTTCACCTATAGAGAACATTTGGCGCATCATAAAGAGGAAGGTGCGACAAAGAAGGCCCAAGACGATTGAACAGTTAGAGGCCTGTATTAGACATGAATGGGAGAGCATTCCTATTTCTAAACTTGAGAAACTGGTCTCCTCTGTCCCCAGACGTCTGTTGAGTGTTGTAAGAAGAAGGGGGGATGCCACACAGTGGTAAAAATGGACTTGTCCCAACTTTTTTGGGATTTGTTGACACCATGAAATTTTGAAACAACATATTTTTCCTTAAAATGATACATTCTCTCAGTTTAAACTTTTGATCTGTGATTTGTGTTCTATTCTGAATAAAATATTAGATGTTGGCACCTCCACATCATTGCATTCAGTTTTTATTCACAATTTGTTTAGTGTCCCAACTTTTTTGGAATCTGGTTTGTAAAAAACAACAACAATTAAGATTGTTATTTTCTCCCTAGCTTCATACAGTGCTCTTGATGTGTTGTGTATGTACTTACCTTAATATCTTTAAAATGCAGTGTTTGTGGCAGAGCTGCATCTTCTTTGCAACAAATTCATCTACCAAGGCTGGAAACATGTTTGAAAAGTAAAAATTCTGGAGGAGTTTCATCTGTGTATCTGTAAAGTCTTTGTCAAAAAAAATGTCCAAGACCAGATGTTCTGTTGGTGTCCAGATAACCAGCGAGCAGCTTTGCAGCTCCAGGCACGTCAATGTCAGCTGAACCTGGAAGAATAAATGTACAATATGTTTTAATGAAGGTTGAAAATATCTGTCACATAATTAAATTTATTTTTTCATTTACCCTTTATTTATACAGATACCCATACCATGCCATTTCATTTACAGAGCACTTTAAACAGCGATGTTGTGGATTTTTGCTTTTAGGTTTTATTTCCTTACACTGTATGTACTTATATGTTTTATCTTTTGTTGTTGTTAAACAAATATTTTGTTTTTCATAATGCACTGAATCTAATTATGATAAAATGGCTATAATGGATTGTAATTGCACTGGTCTGAGATGACATCTTGAGTATTGCGGGAAACCCTGAAAGTCCTGGATGCAAGACGAACAGTGTGCCAGACAGCAAGAGTCCTGGTTACCTCCCAAACCAGGACCACTGTGCTAATGTTATTCTACTTGTTCAGATTGTCTGAGATTTGGGTACTTTTTGACATCACACATTGCAAAAGCAGCTATTTTAGTAGCCCTCATGCACTTTATAGGTTTAAATTAGTTGTATTTAATTTGTATATATTACATCCTTAATAGCCTATATGCCACGGGGGGGCATGACGTACTTCCGGCAAAATGCAACACCTACCCGCCACTTCCGGTTTCCATCCACCTCCGTTGTTGCTAGCGTTAGCTTCCTAGTAGCAAACCATGACAACGACCCGAAACGGGAAGCGGCCGCGCGCTACCGGCACTACACGTGAGTACCGTTGTGTCCGCCCACCGGTGGGAACAGCTGTTCCGCGGGGGGGTTTCGGCGAACATTTATCGCGGCTATCCGTAGGGGGAACGTCGCCATAATTTTATATGGTTTTATATGTGTATAGAGTTGTTATTGGTGTGTATGCCGATGTTTTATTAATTGTATTTAGTCATTTATGTTCGTGTCTTTCCCGCTAACCGGAAGTGCGCCGTCTGTGTAATGACTGCGGAGGTGCTGGAACGGAAGCCCGTGGCATATATTTAAAAACATTTCCCCTGATGTTCTGTCCGCTGATCTTCACGCCCTGACCGCTGTCAATCATTCATCTGCCAATGACTCCGTTGATTACTACAACCGATCTCTCCAAGAGCTTCTGGACCTACATGCTCCCTTGAAGACAAGACTGGTGTCTTTCTCCCGTTCAGCCCCCTGGTACACTGGTGAGCTCCGCAGGATGAAGGCAACTGGCCGTGCTATCGAGAGACGTCTAAAATCATCTGGTCTCTCGGTACATAAGCAGGCATACAAAGAACATCAGAAAGCATACGCCTATTCTCTTAAAGAAGCACGCTCCAAGTATTACTCCAACATCATCAACACCTGCCCTGGTAACTCTAAACAGCTCTTCTCCACAGTAACTCATCTACTTAATCCCATTAAACAAACTTCTGAGGAATGTGTTCAAAAATGCGACCTGTTCCTTTCATCATTTAAAAACAAAATTGACACCATCAGATCTCAGCTTCACAACCTCCCTGATCTTCGTTTACCATCTACCCGTCTGCATCCTGGGTCCCTGAGCAGCTTTGATGAGGTTGTTCAGAGTGAGGTGGAGTCCATCATAAAGAAAATGAAGCCTTCATCCTGCGCCCTGGATCCCTTCCCCTCATCTCTCATAAAATCCAATCACTCTGCAATAAGCCCATTAATCACTCAAATAATAAATCAGTCTCTACAATCTGGTCATGTTCCACTGCCTCTAAAAACTGCCATCATTAGGCCTCTTCTGAAAAAATCTAATTTGGATCCCGACATTTTTTCTAATTACCGCCCAATTTCCCACCTCCCGTTTCTGTCCAAAGTGCTGGAAAAAGCAGTTGCTGCTCAGCTGCAGGACCACCTACAGCAACACTCTCTGTACGAGAAGTTTCAGTCTGGATTCAGAGCAGCTCACAGTACTGAGACTGCATTACTGAGAGTTACAAATGATATCCTCATGGCTGCTGACACTGGCTCTCCCTCCGTCCTTGTCCTCCTTGACCTCACTGCAGCCTTCGACACTGTGGACCATAATATTCTCCTCCACCGTCTTCATGTGGAGGTCGGTCTCTGTGACACTGTCCTGGACTGGTTCAAATCTTTCCTCTCCGATAGGCTGGAATGCGTTAGTCTTGGCAATGCCACTTCCCAGACAGTCGGTGTCTCCTGTGGTGTCCCTCAAGGGTCAGTTCTGGGGCCCCTGCTGTTTTCCCTTTACATGCTGCCTTTAGGTCAAATTATTAATCAGTTCAACATTTCTTTTCAC
>JBBPBX010058924.1:0-21940 GCA_038048925.1 Garcialebias charrua | reverse complement strand
TATATATATATATATATATATATATAAATAAAACAGTGGTGGGATGTAACTAAGTACAAGTACTTTGTTACTGTACTTATAGTACATTTTCATGTATCTGTACTTTACTTAGAATTAAATGTGGGTACTTTTACTTTTACTCTACTACATTTTACATGAAGTATCTGTACTTTCTACTACACTACATTTCTATAATGTGTTGAGTTACAAATTACATTCACGTTGCAGTTTTTTGATTTGTCGTTAGTTTGAAAGTAACTGATGTCGAGAGGGGAGTTGGTCCATTGAATCACTGCAAAGTGGACAGGTAACCTTAGACCCACCTTCAAGAAGAGCTGGACCAATGACATATACAGTATTCTAATATATACGTCTTTGAGCTGGGAGCACCCACAGCACCACTAACACACCCAAAATGGATCCCAATGTGGAGAGTCAGTCAGAAAAAAAACACGGTGCGTTGGGAGTGTTTTGTCGAGTTCGCTGGGAACCCGGCATTAGCGTTTTTGGACTGCAAAACGACCGTTTCAGAGACTGGCTTCAGCTAACAGCCAGAGGCTTTTAGGGAAAAAAAAAACATGGAGGAGCGGCTCGTTTCTCTGAAATAGCCAGGCTACTTAAATAATTATTTGTTTGCTCGAAATTATAGCAGATGTATGTCTCAGTCTAACGTTTTGTTAATAAATGTACTTTAATGGTCTAATCTGCTTTATTTAAAAATAGTTTCACGCTTGGTGCTCGTGCACGCACGCACGCGCGCAGGGGATGAGAAACAGGAAGCAGGCACGCGCTCTTTTCTCCTACATTTTTAACAAGAAAATCACCTATACATTTATTTGTTAGCTCGAAATTATAGCAGAGGTGTGTCTCAGTCTAATGTTTTCTTAATAAATGCACTTCAATGGTCAAATCTGCTTTATTTAAAACTAGTTTCGCGCTCGTGCACGCGTGCGCAGATGGACGAGAACCAGGAAGAAGGCACGCGCTCATTTATCTGAAATTTAACAATAAAAAGCACCTAAACCATTATTTGTTAGCTCAAAATTATAGCAGAGGTGTGTCTGAGTCTATATTTGCTTAATAAATGCACGTTAATGGTCAAATTCGACGAGGTGGTGCAGCTGTTTTTGGTTCAGTCAGAATGAATGGAAACGGTCTTATCTGTCCAAAAATGGTTTATAAATATGTGAAAAAATCTATAAATATGTCACTTTGGTCTATAATAATAATAATATAATAATAATGTCTTTTCCTGTCATCTGTGTATGTTTCCCATACACAGACGAAATTTGTCTCTGCATTTAACCCAACCACCACCAGGTGGTGCAGTGAGCAGCCAGAAAGCACCCGGGGAGCTGGAGATTTAGGTGTGCACTCATAGACACCCCAAGGTGTGTAGTGGCCGGGGCGCGAACCCGCGTCCTTCGGGTCCCAAGTCGGAAGCCCTGCCACTACACCATCTTGGCCCCAGGGCATGTAAATTTAGCAAAAAACAGTGACTTACAGGCTGAAAAATACAGTAGTTATTTTTCTCCCTCTCTTTTTGAATTGAGCATGATTTCAGTGTTGAATTGTTTTAACTAAACTGTTATATTTTCAAGTTTACAGTTTTGATGTATCCAGTAATTGTTATAAAACTACATTTACTACCAAAATTTAGAATTTCATGCCATATTGCACCTCCTGACTCTGTATCTAACTTCTGACTGTCCTCACAGTCAGTAAACACCAGCAGATGTCCACAATAGTGAAACATATGATCGTCAACACTAAATAAATAGGCCTGTATTAATGTGTAATGTGTATCATTTCAGGTTAAATCAGTCAGTTCCTGTATAAAGATCCTCTAAAGCCGTGGGTGTCCTTGGAGAAGGATGGGACAAGTCACTGCACTGTAAAGCAAGTATGTCATCACACAAACACTCAAAACTTGAAAATGACAGATAAAAGCAAATGATAATGATGTTTAGAGGAGATTGTAACAATAATTTTTTGTTGTTTGTCAGATGGGGATGTGAAAACAGCCAGCCAGACATATGAAGCCATCGCTGAACTATTGCATCAGGATCTGACAGTGTTTGTGACTCCAGACTACACATCAGCTGCAGCCAGCCAGACCTCAGAGCTTCTCCTGATGCTCTGCTCTCCTGCACATGCTGTGACAATGGTGTTTTGAAATTAAAATGCCCACATTGTGCCAAAGATGCTGGAGTCCTCGGTGCCTCAGTTAAAAAAAAACAGTCCTGCATTGACAACACCAACAGGTCCTATGAACTAAAGCAGACGTCACACAGGTACTGTACAAGCTCAGTTGTTTTTGATGGAGCAGGACTACTGTGACTTCATGGTGTGTTCTGGGTCAGATTACTTTATTCAGAGGATTGTGTCTGATGGTGAGTTCTTTACAGAAACAGTGAAAAATGCAGAAATGTTCTACAGGTCAGCATTTTTACCTGAGCTATTGGACAAATTTTACTTTTATTTATTGTTACATGGTTTGGAACAGTCAAACTAACACAGGATTAAACACATGGTTAAGATTCCAGTGATGATATTTGAAGATTATATTTCACACAGCAGATTTAGTAATATGTTTTTCTGTTTCTACAAATAACATCAGTCTTTCATTTTTTTTAACTGTTACAATTTTATTGACATGTAACATTTACAGCACGGGTGTTCAGACTTTTTCAGCATGCGAGCTATTTTTGAAATGATCAAGTACAAGTGATCTACCTACTATAAGACCCCGTTTACACGAAAACAACCTGTGGAAACATAAGTGATTTTTCAATGTTTATTGGGGGTAATAAACAAAAAAATAAGCTGGTTTACATGAAAAATGCTGTAGTTTTCATGTCAGTCGGGTTGCCAGATAAGAAATTATGAACTATAGTACAGTACTGTGGCTTTAAAATTATAGTATTTTGACCTAAACTGTTGTGTTTGCTGAGTAAAGATGTTCTAAGATTCAATTCAGTTTATTTATATAGCGTCAATTCATAAAAGAAGTAATCTCAGGGCACTGAACAATTATTTTTTAATGTCATGCTGTGATCTACCAGTACTACCTCAGAGATCTACCAGTAGATTGCGATCTACGTAATGAGCACCCCTGATTTACAGTATTCAATTATTTTTGTTGTTGCTTTTTTTAACAATCGTGCTTCACGTGCAATGACTCCATTTCGCTTTGTTAGATGTTCATTTATGAAAACTCTTGTTCCCTGTAATTTTTTTGCTTGCATGATCACTTTATTTCTGGCTTTTCTGCTGATGAACTTCACCACAACCACCGGTTTGAAATTGTCAGTCTTACTGGGCAGGGTGTGGCATATAGATATGTCCTCATGATGAATTTCAATGTCCCTGTCCTGCAAGAAATTTACAACCTGATCTTCTAATGACGTCAGTTCCTGTGATGTTGAGTCCTCAGTTATTCCTTCATTTGTGACAACTTTCATGTATTTCCGATTTTTTATTTCCAGACCAGTTATCACAAGATTGTCCAGTCTAGCATCTTGTTCAAGATAATCCACTTTTTGTTCAAGTTCAGCAATTTTTTTGTCTTTATAATTAGATTCCATTTTTAATTGCTTGATCTCCTCAAACAGCTTCATCAAGAGTTCTTGTTGTGTTGTCACCTTTGTTAGTTCTGAACTCATGAACTAATGAATGAAAGCTTCCAGTTTTAATGAAATAAAGTTGCTTTGATATTTTGATTGGAATTGATTGATTACATATTGTTAAGTTTATTTTACAAATGTTTCAGAGTTTGGAACACACTTGTTGACCAACTGGGACAATGGAGTGGCGCAGATTTTTTAGGGCACATGCCAACTTTCAGTTTTGAACAGAGTAGTGTACTCCACCATCATCATCAATGTGTGTATACAGTACACATATATGTGTGTGTGTGCATATATAAACAGTATACGCACACATATTAATATATGTGTACCTGAAAAAGCCACAGGCAAAGCAGAATGTTCAAAAAAGAAACAAGATCATCCATTTTGGTTGTGTGTTCTTTTCCAACTCTTCTAATACGTGTTAGTGGTGGTTAGTAAAGAGCTTAATGTAGCACTAGCACCACCAGCTGGTTAGGAGCGTTGCTATTAATGATCCGCCCACTACAGGAGAACTACCCGCCCACTAAAGGGGACCTAATGGGTGCTGTGGATACAGAAATAAACCGGTCCCACAGGAACCAGCCCAAACAAGCCACAATGAGACCCTACAGGAACCAGCCCTGTGGATAAGGGGCAAAAGTGTACATAGAATCTGTTGAGAGCATCAGGCAGTGATAGATCCCTAGGGCATTGTGCACCTCTGCCTTTATAATCTGTTATGCACTTACCGGTAATGCACTTCCACATGTTCTGTGTGTTTTGTGAGGAGAAGTGTCCCTGGATCTTCTGTGCATATGTTGCTTTCACCCTTTTAATACCAGCATGCAGCTCTAACCTGGTCTTCCTCAGCTCCTGTGAATTGCCAGACTTGAAGGCAATGAGTGTCCCTGGTTTTCAGCAGGGTGCAAACCTCTGCATTCAGCCAGGGCTTTTGGTTTAGATAGCTCTTTACATTCCTGAGTGAAGATGGTGACGTCACCAGCACACTTACTAATATAACATAGGACTGAGGATGTGTATTCCTCCAAATCTAGCACCCCTCCCTCCTTAACAGCAGCTTCCCTGAATACTTGCCAGTCCATGTGTTCAAAGCAGTCCTTTAAAATAGTCAGTTTCTTACCCACCACTTTAATCTCTTTTGTGTTGGTCAGGAGCATCTCAGCGGGGTCAGGCAGGAGCCAGAAAGATTGAGATGTGATCAGAGTCCGAGGTGGGGGTGTGGTACGGCTTTATATGCATCTTTCACATTGGTGTAAACATGGTCTAGTGTGTTATTTCCTCGCACTGGTATGATGCTGTCACCCCCATACTTCACAGTAGGGGATGGTGATCCAAGACTTGCAATTTTCTCTCTTTTTCTCTCCAAATGTAACGGCGGCAGTGACGTGCGGTGAGGTTCATGGCTGGTGAGGCACTGTGTAGTTTTTTTTTCATATGTATAATAAAAACCAGACAAAAAATATTCTTCACGTTTTGGCTTCTGTCTGCCATAGCTTCTTCAGCACTTTGGATACTTTGGATAGCGTTATTTTCTTCTTTTATAATACATGAACCCTACAGAGTAGTTTATTCGCCATTTGATTGACAGCAGTTAACGGGTTGTGTTTAAAATCTCATATCAGCAATCTTTACACATGCAAACTGTAGCACACACAAAAAAAACACATTTAATTTGGAGAAAATTTTTTTTTAGTCTTACCTTTACTTATAAATTAAATTAAACTATAACAAAATCTATTTTTATTTTACAGAAAAGAGCTGTGAGAATTATTACAAGAAAGCCTTACTGTCATCCATCTATTATATTATTTAAAAAACTCAAAGTACTGAAGTTTTATGATTTGGTGGACTATAATATTTTGTTAGTAATAGAACACTGAAATGTTCAAGTGTATTTTGTTAAGAGAGAAAGCTGCTACAGTCTAAAGGGAACTGACATTTTTGCAAAGCCAAGATAAACGACTAGTTTGAAGGGATGGTGTTGCGCTGAGCTGCTCATGGTTTCAGATGTTGGTGCATGAACACATTTGTGTGTGCATGAACACACACTAGGGTGCTGCTCTGCAGCACTTCTCAGCAGGTGAAAGCGATCTGGTCTAATCAGCAGCACCCTCAACTCAGGAAATATAAGGAAGAACCAACCCATTTTGCTGGTTTTGCAACAGAGCTAAGAAAGGCAAAAAACAATCTGCAAAACAGCATTCCATGGGAAAGGACTTAGATTAAACAAGGACTACCGGTAAGCCATTTAAGCTGCCATAAGGACTTAAATGAGATGAAATTTAAGTTTTGTGTTTGTGTTTAGAAAAGAAAAGGACTGCAGAAGTTATTTTAGTCCTGCTTGCTTTAGTCCTCCAGATTCAAATGATTTAATGCTCTAATTTATGGTTAAAATTGTGAAAGAAATGTATAAATGTATATATAAGATTAGGAAGATAAGATATATGTATAAATGTAGATATATGTATAAATGTACTATATATGTAAGATTAAAAATGGAGATGGTTATTAAGATAAATCTTTAACTTGGATAAAATTAAATCAAATGTCATTAAGATAAATTAGTAACTTGAATTAAATGTCTTATTGTATGTATTTGTATTTATATTGTATGTGTTTGTAGGTTTTTCACCTCGTCACCTCGACTGAATCACATTCACTGGTGAAAATAAAAGGTTGTGAGTGAAATCCTGAAGTCTCCTAAGTCCTCCTTTTCAAGTGTGGGAAGCCATGAAATCATAGAACACTTGACAGTGAAAAACCGATCCATCTGAAACCAGAGACTAAAATCTTCTATCTGTCTTCTAACGGAGGAAAATGGCTGAATTAAAGTCACTTGATGACCTCAAAGCAAAGAGGACTACAGTTAAGAGACTTTTCTCCCGTTTTGCAAATAATATTATGAGGACCTACATGGAGATGTCTAAGGAGGAGTTGGAGGTAAATTACAAGAAGCTTGCACTGGAGAGCGCCAAAGTTATGGAGGCAAATGAGGACGTGGAGGCTGCTTATATGGCTGAGTGCTTAGCAACTGCAGCAGAGGAGCTGAGCAATCTTCAGAAAGCTGATATAGAGAAGACGGAGCAAGAATGTGAACAAAAGCTTAAAGAAGCTAAACTCCTTATCCGAGAGACTTTGTGGACAACATATGGGGAGAAGGAACTGTCCCTGGCTCTACAAGTTGCAGAGGATGAGTGTAAAAGTGTTTCTTCCATCAAGCTAGACACAACTCTGGAGGCATATGAGTTTATGCTCACCCATTTGGAGAAATTGATCCAGAAGGCGAAGGAAGTAAACCAAATTTGGAACCGTTGGGCTCCACCTGCCGAGGAAAAGGATTTCAACTACCGTTTAAGAGAGCTAGAGGTGTGCCTCCCTAGACTGGTATCCCAGAAGGCTGTCTTTATTGAAGCAGCAAGCAAGAACGACGAAACAAAGCAACAAGCCTTGGCCCGCAGCTTACATCCAGTAGCTGCGATAAAGCTGAAAGCCACAGCTTTACCAAAGTTCGGTGGAAGTAAACGAGACTATTACAGATGGAGGAAAGAATGGGAGGCTCTACAGAATCAAGGTGAACCATCTGGTTCGAAGGAAGTAAAGAAGTTTCAATTGCTTGACAGTCTTGATGAGAAAGTGGCAAAGGATTTACGCCTGTCAACATACAACTCATCAGATGAGATTTTCAGAGTCCTGGACAATCGTTTTGGGAACAAAGCTACCATTGCTCTTGAGATTATTGAAGAATTGCAAGCAATCCCACCAGTGAAGAGCAGCCAACCAAGACAAATAATAGAGCTTATCCAAGCGTTGGAAAAGGCTCTTGGCGACTTAAATGAGCTAGGAAATGCAGATGCCATAAAAAACCCGCTGGTAACAAAATCCATAGAGAGTAAGCTTCCAGACACTTTAAAGAAAGACTGGCTCACCCATAATGCCACTGAGAAAGGCACAACTGGTCATCAGAATTACTTTGACAAGCTTATGGCGTTCTTGAGATCACAAGAATCCATATATGAACAACTAGATCAACTGAAAGACCTCACTGAACCCATTAAAGAGAAGTCCAAGTTCTTAAAATGTGCTAGAACCAAGACAACCAAGCACACCAGTGACATATCAGGTTGCATCGTTTGTGGTGATCCAAAGCACAAGAGGAAACTGTATTTCTGCAGAAGGTTTAGGATCAATTTAAAGCCATCAGAAAAGAGGGATATAGTACAGCAGCTCGGTGCTTGCAAGAGATGCCTCGAAATCCATAATGGTGACTACTGTAGGAAGACTGATTACCTGTGCAAGAACCCAGAGTGTAGAGACCAACATCACTTTCTTCTCTGCTTACTCGCTAGACCACAGTCTCAGAGAATGCCTAAATCTGGTTCAGAGAAAGCGGAGAGCAAAAGACATACTGAAGCCCAAGAAGAGTTTCTTTCCAAACTCTCACCTGAGCTGGCTCAGCAATGTAAAGACGCCTTCTGCAATGTTGTGTCAAGGGCATACAACTCCACTGTTACCGAGACAGGCCTTCTAGCAGAGAGTGGCATAAATGAATATCCAGTTATCTTGATGATCCTTGACGCTACAGCTAATGATGGACAAAAAATTGGAACCCTCATTGACCTGGCATCAGACACAAACTACATTACACACAAAGCTGCAAGTAAGCTGAATCTTAGAAGTGAAGAGGTAACGCTTGTGGTCCATGGTGTTGGAGGGATGCAGGTGTCTATTGAAACGAAGCGCTATCTTCTTAAGATACGTGTCAACACTTCAAGAGGGACCCTGAAGTCACATCAACTGATCTGCTATGGGCTTGACGAGATTGCAGAAGTTCACAGTCATGTTCCTGCCACAAAGCTTCATAAGATTTTCCCAGATGTCTCCCTGAAAGACCTTACAAGACCTAGAGAGATCCAGCTCTTGATTAGCCACAAAGAAGGTCAACTTGTACCTCAGAAGGTTCGCTCTGTCGGGGACCTTGTGTTATGGGATGGACCACTTGGCAAGACAATTGGAGGCACGCATCCGGACCTCTTTGAGGAAGTTACCTTGATGGCTCATACATCAAAGACACACTTTGCAAGGTCAATGAGGACTGCAGCAGTCAAGTACAGTGAACTCACCTGCAAATGTCCAGGTTCCTGTCAGTATCCCAAACATCCTTTTATCCAATCCAGTGCAGCCACTACCAGCAAAGACTTTCTGAAGTGGTGGGAGTGGGAAAGCATTGGAGCAGCCTGTGTGCCAAGATGTGGAGGATGTCGTTGTGGGAATTGTCAACCCGGAGGGAAGGAAATGTCTTTGGCTGAGGAGAAAGAGATGGAGATGGTGAGAAATGGTTTGACATATGTGAATGGTGACCATCACACCCCTGAACCTCACTGGCATGCCAAATATCCGTGGACCGAAGATCTGGCTTCCCTTCCTAATAATAAGAAAGCAGTAGAAGCTACGTTCCTCAGGACAGAAAAACAGTTGGCAAAGGATCCAGAGTGGAAATTGGCCTATGCTTCACAAGTCCATGACATGGTCGATCGCAAAGCTGCAGTGAAACTGTCCAAGGAAGTACTACAAAACTGGACTGGGCCAGTGTGGTATATAAGTCATCTGATTGCACCAAATCCACATTCCATATCTACTCCAGTGAGGTTAGTGTGGAACAGCAGCCAGAAGTACAGAGGTCTGAGTTTAAACGACATGCTGATTAAAGGTCCTGATGTCTTAAATCCGATCAGAGCAGTCCTCCTGAGGTTCCGAGCTGGAGTTTTTGCTGCCCTTGGTGATATCCAAAAAATGTATAACTCTGTGTGGTTGGAGGAGAAAGAAGTTCATCTGCACAGGTTTCTGTGGCGTGACAGTGAAGAGGCTGAAATAGAAGAGTTTGCCATAACAAGGGTCAATATTGGAGATAAACCCGCTGGCTGTATAGCCCAAGTTGCCATGCGGGAGACTGCCAACCTACCCCCATTCTCACATTTTAAAGAAGAGAAACATGTGCTAGAGGAAGACGTCTACGTCGATGACATCTTGACATCTCACAATAACCTTGACCACTTGAAACACCTCACATCCAACATTGAGCAGATCCTTAAAGCTGGAGGATTTTTCATGAAGCCCTGGGTCTACTCTAGTCAAAGTGGGAGGGAGGAGTTAGGAAAAGTTAACATGGAGTTGAAGACCATGATCTTACCTAACCAGCTCTCTGAAAAAGACAACAAAGCCCTTGGTCTGGGTTACACCGTTGGATATGACAAGCTACATGTTATGGCCGCAGTGAACTTCTCCAAGAGAAAAGGGAAAATGCGCATCGGTCAGGACCTGTTGAAAGAAGAAGTAAGAGGGCAAACCCCAAATCCTCTTACCAGAAGAGAACTGTTAAGTCAAGTCTCTGCCCTCTATGATCCACTTGGTCTTGTGACTCCTGTAAAGCAGAAGGGAGCTATTCTGGTTCGAAGGGCTTTTCAAGAAGCCAAGCAAATGTATTGTACAAGAGACACCTGGGACGCTGCTCTGTCCAAAGAACTCAGAGAGGATGCCGTAAAGCTGCTAGAAGAATATGCCGACCTGAGCCAACTCAGATTCATCAGATCCCTAACACCCTTGGATCCACATGCAAGTCCAATTGGCATCACATTTTCTGATGGCAGTGAGCATGCATATGGTGCTGTGTTGTACCTACGTTGGAATTGCACTAATGGTGTCAGTGTGAAGCTGGTTGAGTCTAAGGCCAAGCTGACTCCTTTCAACCACAATGGTGACCCCGTCAAATCGGAGATATGTGGGGCAGTCTTTGCAGCCCGGCTAAAAACCTATTTCCAGAAACATTGCCGAATCAAAGTTGAGCAGTGGTTCCATCTTGTTGACAGTCAAACTGTCTTGGGTGCAATACAGCGAGAGAGCTATGGATATCAGACCTTCTTCGCCAATCGCGTTGGTGAGATCCAGAGCAGCACTAATGTCCGAGACTGGTGGTGGATACCAGGATCAGCAAATATTGCAGATATTATCACCAGAGGAGCAAGTCCTGCTTACTTAACCGAAGACTCAGAGTGGCAATTGGGTCCAAGTTTCCTTCAACTTCCTGAAAGTGAGTGGCCAAAGAAATCTGCAAATGATGTTGCTGTGCAAGCGAGAGACAATGTTATAAAAATACAGAAGAAAACATTTGTTGCTGTACTTACCCGAAGTCAGCTGAAGGAACAAAATTCAATCAGAGTCCAGAATAAAGTGATCATCTCTAGGAGGCCACCTGCAACTGCAGTAGTCCAGCAACTAGTGGACGTAAGACACTTCAGCAGTCTGAGGAAATTGATAGGAATAATTGCATGGATTTGGAGAGCAGCAAAAGGGTTCCTGCATGCCAAGATCTCAGACAAAGAAAAGTGGGAGGCGGTGCCTTTGTCAGGTGTCATTACAGTTGGCGAAAGAGAAGATGTGTTCAGAGACTTATGCCTGGCAGCACAAGAAGGTGTACAATTTCCGACCACAACGATTGATAGACTGGTTGTCTACAAAGATGGAACAAGCGGGCTCTTGATGTGTGGTGGCAGGGTTCAGACGTTTAAGGAGGACCACAGAGCCGTTCCTCTGTTGCCTTTCCAGGCCTGGATCTCCACTCTTCTGGCTCGAGCAGCACACAGTGAAGGACATGATGGAGTGGCAGGAACTCTTCTGCGTCTGCAGAAAAAAGCATGGGTTATTAGGGGACGAATCATTGCCCGAAAAGTTGTCAATGAGTGTATGATGTGCAAAAAAGCAAGAGGAAAAACCTGTCAGCAAATAATGGGAAATTTGCCTGAAGAAAGGTCTAGTCCAAGTGCACCATTTCAGTTTATATCTGTTGATTTGTTTGGCCCTTACCAAGTGAAAGATGACGTCAAGAAAAGAGTGAGCATGAAAGTTTGGGGTGTGCTGTTCTGCTGTATGTCAAGCAGAGCCATTCACGTTGAACTGGCAAACACACTATCTACAGAGAGCTTCATACTTGCCTACCAGAGGTTTACATCCATCAGAGGTCATCCCCAGAAAGTGTGGTCGGACCCAGGTACAAACTTTATTGGGGCAAAGCCTATTTTGCAGGAGATGTATGCTTACCTGAAACAGCAAGACAAAATCTCACTTGAAGAGTATGCTGCGAAGAATGGTACTTACTGGACGTGGAGAATTCTTCCAGCCGATTCACCACATCGCAACGGCGCAGCTGAAGCTGCTGTCAAGATTCTTAAGAGAGCGCTCCAAAGTCTTGGCAGTGTGGAAGGCCTAACCTTCAGTGAGTTCCTCACAACGATTCAGCTAGCTGCCAATCTAGCCAACGAAAGACCTATTGATGCTAGAGTACAGAGCCATGAAGACCGAATCCAGTACATCACACCAAACACCCTGTTGCTCGGTCGAGCTACACAAAGTGGAGATTTCAAGGAATTTGACTATACCACGTATCCCTTTAAAAGGCTGCAAGGAATGCAAACTCAAGTTGATCGCTTTTGGAGGTCCTGGAGTCAACTTGCAGGTCCACACTTGTTTGTCCGTGGCAAGTGGCATACTGCTGAAAGGAATGTTACTGTCGGCGATGTGGTCTGGCTCTGCGACCAAAACGCGCTAAGGGGGCAATTCAAGATGGGTAGAGTTGTTGCTGTGAATCCTGATTGCAAAGGTATAGTCCGGGATGTTTATGTGAAAGTTCCACCAAGTGGGTGTAGTTTGGGAAACACACCAAAGTCTCCTATGAAATGTTCTGGGGAGTTTCAAGGCACCATACTCCATCGGGACGTCCGGCGCCTTGTAGTACTCATCCCAGCAGAAGACCAAGCAGAGGGAACAAGTGCGCTTGGAAAATGCGATCTTCCCAGGTAACACCTTGCAAGATCGAGTGGGAGGTGTTGCGCTGAGCTGCTCATGGTTTCAGATGTTGGTGCATGAACACATTTGTGTGTGCATGAACACACACTAGGGTGCTGCTCTGCAGCACTTCTCAGCAGGTGAAAGCGATCTGGTCTAATCAGCAGCACCCTCAACTCAGGAAATATAAGGAAGAACCAACCCATTTTGCTGGTTTTGCAACAGAGCTAAGAAAGGCAAAAAACAATCTGCAAAACAGCATTCCATGGGAAAGGACTTAGATTAAACAAGGACTACCGGTAAGCCATTTAAGCTGCCATAAGGACTTAAATGAGATGAAATTTAACTTTTGTGTTTGTGTTTAGAAAAGAAAAGAAAAGGACTGCAGAAGTTATTTTAGTCCTGCTTGCTTTAGTCCTCCAGATTCAAATGATTTAATGCTCTAATTTATGGTTAAAATTGTGAAAGAAATGTATAAATGTATATATAAGATTAGGAAGATTAGGAAGATAAGATATATGTATAAATGTAGATATATGTATAAATGTACTATATATGTAAGATTAAAAATGGAGATGGTTATTAAGATAAATCTTTAACTTAAATCAAATTAAATCAAATGTCATTAAGATAAATTAGTAACTTAAATTAAATGTCTTATTGTATGTATTTGTATTTATATTGTATGTGTTTGTAGGTTTTTCACCTCGTCACCTCGACTGAATCACATTCACTGGTGAAAATAAAAGGTTGTGAGTGAAATCCTGAAGTCTCCTAAGTCCTCCTTTTCAAGTGTGGGAAGCCATGAAATCATAGAACACTTGACAATAACAGCATAAAAGCACACATCATGAAAATGACAAAATGTTATTCTTTTGATTGCATTAGAATAAAATTAAAGAAGCCAATAGTCTCTTTTGGTGACTATGTTCTCAGATTACAACTAATGGAATAATTTGTAGTAAATGTCTTGTTTTACTGAGAGGTCAGTAAAGGTCATCTCTGGAACAGTTCAAAAATACAAAGGTGTATCAGAGCGGGCACGGTCATGCCCACTACACTGCAGATGTTTTACCACTCGGTGGTCTCTGCAGGACCAGGCTGCAGATGTTTTACCACTCGGTGGTCTCTGCAGGACCAGGCTGCAGATGTTTTACCACTTAAACTTACTTGGTTTTTCACACCTACTTTGTAAATAAAAACTAACGGTTTAAAACAGCATGCATTTTGTTGCTGAGACTTGAAACAGCCAAGATACTTTTTTCTGATTGGCTAGAGCTATAAGTTTGTAATCTGCTCAGCATCTCTACAATATTTCCTCTACAACTGATATATATGGAGAGTAGAACATACGGCACACTATACGTCTGTTGACAAACTATTATACAGCAATCTATACAATGGCCTGGACAAACAAAGACTTTTTATGAACTTTTACCTTGATTTGTGACCTTGACCTTGAAACTGGGGGGATGAAAAGTATGTGTGACACTCCTTCTAATAATGATGCAGGTGTATGAAGTTTTGTGAAATTATCTTGAGCGAATCCAAAGTTATCTTCCAAATTTGAGGCCATGGTCCTCAGTTGGAAAAGGGTAGATTGCTTTCAACAGTTATAATTTACATTAAAGGGGACCTCAGATGCATTTTTTAAATTTTTATGGTATTTCTGTGGGCTATCGAGACCCTATTCCTTCAATTTAATGCACAAAATAATTCTTAGATAATCAATTATACCCTTTTTAATTGTGGCATTTTTAACTTTCGTTTTGAACGACCGGTTTCTGATAGAAGTTCTGAAGTCCACGCCCTTCAACGATCTGTTTACGCCCTCTGTAACAGCCAGTATCTGTAATGTGTTGTTGTTTTAAAATTAGCTCTTTTTTTATTACTCATTTGACTTACTGTTAGTGCTAGCTTAAGATAACTTACCGAAACCCGTCTGAGCGCGCCGCAATTTGCTGCTCCTTTTAGCATTAGACCACCCGAATCCGATGCTAATGTTAGCTTGTTCCTCTTCCGGTGTTCGCCAGCTCCGCTCGTTTCACGCGGCGATTTTGGGAGTTATCGCTGTTCCAGTCAGGACACACACAAAGTTCACCAAGTGTCTCCCGTAAATTAATCCGTAAGGAGAAGGTCCTCGCTGCTGCGAGGCTCCTGTGAGGCTTCAGTGAGGCTGTACAGTTGAAGCTCCGCTCCATCAAGCCAGAAGAGGGTCCCGTCGCAACCGGTCTCTACGCCGGGGGTATGCTCGTTTAATTTTTGCCGGCGGCGCGTTGGGAGAGATCGCAAATACACTAAAAATTGAACTAAAACATAAAAATAACAATTATACTTTATTTATAAAGCCATTTAAAAAACCACAGCTGCAACAAAGTGCTGTACACATGAAATTAATAACATATAAACAAAAGATGAGATGAAATCATGAAAAACAACAGTCATGTGTTTAATACAGAAGTGGGTTGAGCCTAACCAGGGGTTGCTAGGTGAGGGGCTGGACTCAGGTTGTGGTGGGTTGTCCTAGCGCTTGTGACGTCACAAGCGCGATTGACTTCCAGTTTATTTCAAAAACGAAACGTAATTATCACAGTAAAATAAATCTACTTAGAGTAAATAAACCACTGGGTGCATTTCTTTGGCCTTAGGACTGTTTTTTTATGAAGTACATACCCAAAGTTGAGTAAAAAAAACATTAAAAAGTGAATTTTGCATCTGTGGTCCCCTTTAAGTACAAGCAGGAGAACAAACAGAAACACACAACACCTGCTGAATAAAGACAACACAGGGATGAATTTAAGACTCCAACAGCTGTTCTTGCGGTTTCTCAAACTATTGTTTCTTGTTATTATATAAAAATACAACTCATAATGGTTTCTGTCAGGGATGAAGTACCTTAGCTGCCTTCAGGAGGATTTCTCTCTCCTGCTCCTCCTTCCTCTGCTTCTCCAGCTGGTCTAGCTGCTCAAAGAACTTCAACTGAGCCCGAACGTCACTGATCTGCTCATAGTTGTCATCCTCCTGCCAGCAAACAGTTTTATAACAATGTCATCCCAGAAAACAAAGCATTGGAGGAAATTAGCCGACACAGGAAAGACAGTTACAAATATAGAGGCTCAAAGTTCTGTACGATGTACCCATTCTGTAACCAAGCCCTGCGTGGAAAACTTTTACTACAATTTACTTTGGAAAAGAAACAGCTACTGATTATTCTGATAACATTTCTGTCCATAATGCATACCTTGAACTTGACATTTTTCTGCTGAGCTACTTGGGACACTTTTTCTAGCAGGTTCTGGAGTCTCTGCTGTGTGACATGGGAGACATAGTTTACGACCTCCATGCTCAGCTCTGTTACTCCGTGCTTCCTACCTGAAAGAGGAATACAGCAACGGATTAATGCAGCAAGAGATTGACAAATGACTAGCTACTGTGTGGCCATTAGTTCATAATTTATGAGTGTCTTACCTAACTCCAGCATTCTCCTCTGCAGCACGGCACAGGAGAGAAAAGCCTCGTCCTTACAGGAATGTGTCACTGAGCCAACAAGTCCAGAGTTGGTGGCGAGGATATTAGCACTTTCCTCTGACAGGTTCACTCCGGCCATAGAGGCCACGTCGTTGATGTCATCATCATCTCTGTTAACATAGATGCAGAAGCGACAAACACTTCCATTCGTTTGATATTTATTTGAGACATGAAGGACTAAAACCTGGAGGCTGTTTGTGTTCGTGTGCTTACTTGAACATGCCACCCGCCTCTTTCAGCTTGATCTTTTGAGCTTGGGTCAAAGCTGCACCAAAGAGTTGTTTGGAAACAAGTGGCGCCTCCGGCCTCAAGGGAACTAACGGAGGACAACAATATAATTTAAGCTACATCAGTTCACACAAAAAGGCCCACACAGGCACAGACTGCCATCTCACCTGGCTGCAGCTCTTTCAGCTGTACATGTTGCTCTCCCACCATGATGCGACTGGGAGCCTGATTTCTCAGAGCGTTCATGGAGGCTGTTGGTAGAGTTAGCTGAGGTGGCAAAACTGCTCTTTGCTGCTGAGGCTGGAGAACCTGAGAGGAAAGGTTTAATATGTTACCATGTGCTGATTATTGTGATGATAAACCCATATTTTCCTCACACCTCACTTCTTCACCATCACCTAAACCAGGTGTGGACAGCAAGGCCACCATCCGTAGGATTGTCCAAACATATGAATAGCAGCAGAACTTGAACATATGGAGCTTGAAATAAAAATATTTTATCATTTATAGAAGTCCTTAGAGATACTGACATTGTGCTCATTTATATTATGATAATTGCAAATGTCTCATTACACTGTGCACCCCCACAAAACAGTACCGGTATCTTAAAAATGCAAACTAGACGCCAGAGATAAAATAAGTAAAACAGCAGCTAAATTAAAACAGATGCTAAAAGTAGCAACATTGTAGCTAAAGTCTAAAAGTAGCACAGGAAGACAAAAATAAAGCTAATAAGTTGAAGCCAGTTTCTATGAAAACAATATTTCTATGGGAAGTTTTCATATTTTTAATAAAGTTACTTTATTTGTAGGAGCTTCAGCCTGTGTGGTATCAGTTGTAAGAAAAGTGACAAAGACCAAAAGTTTTAGTACGTTATTCCATCCATCCATCCATCCATTTTCTTCCGCTTATCCAGGGTCGGGTCGCGGGGGTAGCAGCCTAAGTAGGGAGGCCCAGACTTCCCTCTCCCCAGCCACTTGGAGCAGCTCCTCTGGGGGAATCCCAAGGCGTTCCCAGGCCAGCCGAGAAACATAGTCCCTCCAGCGTATCCTGGGTCTTCCTCTGGGTCTCCTCCCGGTGGGACATGCCCGGAACACCTCACCAGGGAGGCGTCCAGGAGGCATCCTAACCAGATGCCCGAGCCACCTCAACTGGCTCCTCTCGATGTGGAGAAGCAGCGGCTCTACTCCGAGTCCCTCCCGTACGTTATTCCTAATCTGATAAAAAGCTGATTAAACCAAAGGGATGCTTTTTTCAAAAAGGAAATCGGGCCCAGCAGTTCTTCCTCTGATTTTATCCTCAAATGGTGTCCCTATTGAGTTTATTGATTCCTATAAATATCTGGGTATCCTGATCGATTCGCATCTCTCTTTTAAGCACCACGTGGAAAACCTAGTACGGTAAAGAAACTGAAAGTTAAACTGGGTTTTGAATTGAAAAAGACTTCTGGACAGAAGTCGAAACGTTTTCTGCAACAAATAAAGTCCAGTTGATCCTGTATTGAACGCCTTTTTTGATTTCATCATGTCCTGGACGACTGAGAATCTTCACCAGCATATTAAACTGGGTTTCTTTTTCAGAAACAGATCATGTCTAACACTGAATGCTAGGAAACGCCTTATATCTGTGACTTTCCTTCCCTCCAATTTGATTACGGTGACATTCTCTACATCACATATGTCAAAGTCAAATCTGGCCCGCGAATTATGGCCCCATGAATGATATTTAATTACTATTAGAAACGGCCCGCAGGCCACAGCCGCCCGCTGGTGTTTTGCACACACCAACACTACATTCCCCACAATCCAACGGTAGTAAGGATGGGGCCGATCCGATCCGGAGTCGTGTCTCATGAACCCAGAGTAATAAGACCCGCCTCAAATTCAGGAAATCCATTTCATAGTTTACAGCCAGCTACAGCGTGCGGACTGAGTGAGTAGCACTTTAGCTAACAACTAGCCAACTTTTCATCGTAACATGTCCGCTGTGTGGAAGTATTTTACACTAAACACCACAAGACAGCAACGTGCAATGTCTGCAGAGCCATAGCGCCACATGAAACTGTGGTCAAGTTAGTTTTACGTTGGACATTCGACCTCTGGGGCTTCAGCGGGACGCCACTCTCGCTGAACCAAAACAGGGAGACCGACCGCGGCCAGCTGCGTCCAGTCCGACCCGCTGTCTGACCGTCTCGTAGGAGGGACAGGCTGAGAGCGGCTGACTGAAATCAGAGCGCCCGCCCCGGATTGAACAATAAAAACACACCACTGAAGCCATGGAGCTCAAATGTTCACGGAGAAGTTTCTAAACTTCATCATAATTAATGACCAACAGCTGTCAGCTGTAGAAAATGAAGGATTTCGCAGCTTGATACTTGCAGCCAACAGTAAACAATCATAAAAAAGCATATTAATTAAAAATCATAAGAAAACTGTATAAAAAAAAAAACATAAACAGCTACATTAAAAAACAATGTAAAATACTAAAAGCAGGAACATGTCTGTGTTGATTTATGCCAAGAACTTAGCAGATGTAAAGCTATTTAATATTTTATTTAATTCATTTATTCATTCATTTAAAAGAGACAAAATAAAACAAATTCATCAAAAAGAAAACACTGAATGAAAAGAGTGCAGAAAGAAGAAAAAAAATTATTATATCACCCCCTTATAATAAACATTGAACCAGTCTGGCCCTTGGCTTGTAGCAAATTTGTTTTTTTTGACCCTCAGTGTATTTGACTTTGACACCCCTGATCTACATACCGTAAATGCTCCTACAAGCACCCTGCAGATGTTGGATGCTGTCTATCACGGTGCACTAAGATTCATAACTGGCTGTAACTACCGTACCCACCCTGTATTCACTGGTTAACTGGACATCATTAACTTCACAGACTCTTCCACTGGTACATTTTCATCTTTAAATCACTTCTTGGTCTGCTGCCTTCATACATCTCCTCCTACATGTCTCTGCGTGAGTGCAGCTACAGCGTGCGCTCTCAGGACATGATTACCTGCAGTGTTCCTCAGTGAGGACTGAACTTGGAAAAAGGGCCTTCTCCTACTCCGCTCCTGTTTCCTGGAATATCTTACAAAAAGATCTGAAGCTCTCTGCCTTGACTTCTCTAAATGGCTTTAAGAATCTGTTGGAATCCTGGCAAAAACCAATGCAGACATGTTCCTGTTTTTGATTGTTAAAAAAAAAATCTGTATGCCTCTTATGATTGTCTATTGTTGATTGTCCAAGGAACATCTACTGTTGCTCTTGTCATCATTCTTTGTTTGTAGCCAGGTCTCTCTTGTAAATGAGTCCTCGAAGCTCAATGGGATTAACCTGCCTAAATAAAGGCTGAATGGATGAATAATCGCTGGATGGTTAAAACAACACAAAGTATGTTTGTTTACAAAAACACTATTTGAAGATTCCACTAATGTTCAGCTGGATACAGAACCACATAGGACTCTGAGCAAGTCCAGAGGGTCAAGAACTGCGTAAATAATAATACATTGCTCCAAAATATTATTTTATGAGATCCTTGGAGAATAAATAAGCATTTCTGTTTTCTCAGTTTGAAGCATTATTAATCTGACATGTTTGCCATCCAACACAGCTGGACACATCTGTAAACGCAGCACACAACAGAGTGAAGTCTGAGCAGATATAGGTTCAGCGACGTTGTCTGTACCGGGTTGCTGATGGCTGGCTGGAGCTGGGGCCTGCAGATGGGAGCAGTGAGGCGAGGGGCCGGGCTGCCCAGAACCATTGTGGTGGAGGGAGATGACGCAGAGGAGACTGGACGTGGACTTGGACCTGAGGCTGGCTGAGGAAGCTGACTCTGCTGAATGAAAGCTGCTGCGTCTGGTGTGAGCTGCCTCAGAGCAGGGAGGCTTCTCTGCAACAACACAGGTAGAAAACCATAGATTTTACTGCTCAATGATGAAAAATAAATATGCTCCTAAAAATGTACAGGACACTGATTTTATTTTTATTTTTTTACCTTTAGAAAAGGCACGAGATATGGTTGGGGTGAAGATTTGAGCTCTTTGTACAATCTGCTGGTGAATTCTTCAACTTCCAGCTTGGCCTCCTGTTAAAACACAAACAGCTCAGAGTTTCACATTTACACATTAGTTTTTAGTGTTTCGGGGAGATGTTTAAAACTCAACACATTACCATGAACTCATTAGCAGAAATGGCCTTGTCTGTTCGGACACTCACCAGCAGGTCTTTGACCAGCTCTCTCACGATGGCTGCAGTCTCTGTGGACTGCTTCCCACTGGACGACAGCTTCATCAGTGTAGACAAGAAGTTTTTACATTTCATCACAATCTCCAACGTCTCCTGTCACAAACACCAAAAACAGAATTCAAACTTTAGTTTCATTTGTGACTTTCACACAACACATCTGGTTCATCGGGTGAACCTAACACAATACTCTAAACATCGTAAACACACACATACACACACCAGAGGACAGAAACCCCGTTTCATCTAATCCATCTTACTTTGCTCACTGTTACTGAAGTAACTGTGGTCCCAGTTGTCTGGCTGAGGGTCCGAGGGGTGATTCCTGGTGCCGTGGCCCCAACTGAGCCCTAGTGAGCAATAAATAATGGTGACAACATTAAAACACTTATGAATTAAAAATAATTAAATAAAATACAGTAATGAAAACAATAATAGCCTAGCATCATATCACTCACTACTTTCGTGCCAACGTTTTGAACTGTAGTTCATAAATGATAAGAGTTTTGGACAAACCTTAAAATAACATTATAGCTCGCGACACTGTGCTCAGAGTATGTGTTAAGTAAGTCTCTCAGCTACTACCACATCAGTCTTTATCTGTTTATGTTTATTAAATTTGTTCATTTTTTTACAAAAGAAACAATACAAGACAATCTCATAAATGATTGTGTACAAAATGTAAAAAAAATGAAAGGTAGCAGAAAGAAGAATAAATCTTATTATATCTGCCCCTTACTTCCAACAATCAGATTAAACAACAATAATCAAGAATTTTACGTTTGTCTTTTATTGGAGTAAATAAAAAGGAGTTTGTTTGGTTAACACAAACTCCTTCTTTTTTTTTATCCAATAAAAGACAAACGTAAAATAACTTGAACCAGGTGGGAAGCGAACCCGCTTCCCCGGGTCAAGATAAAATGTAGAGTGGAAAGCCGAGCGCGCTTCCTCTCAATCATGGCAGCGGATTGGTTTTTTTAGGAGTCCACTTTACCTATAAAGGAATCCCCCCTCGTAACATTCTGGCTACGCGTAGGAGTTGGAGATTATTAGTTACATTTTAAAATCCTGGCTGCGCGCAAGAGTTAGACAATATTAGTTATATTTTAATGACATTCAGCTCGCGCTGAAAGGCGGAAATGGGTGCACGCTTCGTGTTATTTGCGTTCTAACATAAGCTGATTTGTAATCAGTTATTAACAAAAATTAAACTCTGAAACACTAATTCAGCTAAAAAAATTTTTTTAGGGGTTTCTGTAGTTAAATATTAATGAAATTCAGCTCGCGCTGAGGTTGTTGTTAGAACGAGTCCCGCCCCTGCTGCAAACAACGAATCAAATGTGAGCAGTACATGACTTCAAACTGGGCCCGGGAGCCCGGCCCGATAAGAACCTGCGTCGAGCGGGTTCCAAAACGAGAGCTGACGCCGGCCCGAAAAGGCAAATGCGAACCACACGAACCCGGGTTAG
>JBBPBX010058923.1:0-17611 GCA_038048925.1 Garcialebias charrua | reverse complement strand
AAAAGTACGGGTCCTTCTGCAGCGGCTCTTTTAAGCTTTGACCAAAACTGACATAAAACTGAATTTTACTGGTTCTTATGACAACTAAAAGAGCTACTTTTAGCAGTTTTCCGGTAATTTATTTTTCAAATATGTGAATACTAGTAACATTACAAGAGTAAAACACTTTCAGTTTATTACGTAAATGTAGAATACGTAATTTATCTACAATTGAAAAAAATCACATAGGCCTGCATATTTTAATTTTTATTGCTTTAGTTTTTAGAAATTTAGCACAAAAAAAACTCTTTCTCCTGTACAAGAATCTTGTCTTTTAGTTTGGCTTAAAATGCAAAAATATCAGTAAATTACAAAAAAAAATCCATAAGATATTTTATGCCCCTTTTCCACCGGTCGGCTCGGGTCGGATGTTACGTCATATGTGCGTCGCAGAGACCCCCTTTCATCCTTTCCCACCGGATATTCCGTGCTGAGCCGCGCGAGATTTCCTGAGATTTTCGGGCTGGTTTCAGAGGGGTACTGAAGCGAGCTCACCCGCTCCGGAAGTAGGAAGGAGGAGACGAGAGCTGTTTTTACGGAAGCGAGGGACGCGATCACTGCAGGACTTTTACATGATAAACACGGTAAAAACAATTATTATTTTTTAAATTTATAGCAAAGATGGGTCTTCAGCTGAACGTGTCCTTAATAAAATCACGTACTGCTCAAAACTGCAGGATTTAAAAAAAATAGGTTCGCCACGAGCAACACGCGGCGCGCGGGCGGCTTTATGTCTTTAAATGTAGCTCAATGAACAGATATAAAATATATTTCATAGCTGACTTTAATAGTACGAGGGCTCCTGAGCTTAACCACGCTTTAATATTGTCACGTATGGTCAAATGTGCTGCATTTAAAGTAGTTTCGCTTTGACTTTTTCCAAAACCTGTGTTTGCACAACGAAAATAAATTATAAAAATTCGAATTTTATTTCAAATAACTCCAACAGGATACATTTCGTATATGAACATGTTGTGATCACACTAGATTTTTTTGAAAAATATCAGCTTTGTGGTTTTTGATAGAATTGATAATATGTGATACAAAGTAGAAAATAATGGACGTAGGTTGACACATTTATGTCTATAAAACATTGAATTTTATTTCAAATAACTCCAACAGGATACATTTCGTATATGAACATGTTGTGATCACACTAGATTTTTTTGAAAAATATCAGCTATGTGGTTTTTGATAGAATTGATAATATGTGATACAAAGTAGAAAATAATGGACGTAGGTTGACACATTTATGTCTATAAAACATTGAATTTTATTTCAAATAACTCCAACAGGATACATTTCGTATATGAACATGTTGTGATCACACTAGATTTTTTTGAAAAATATCAGCTTTGTGGTTTTTGATAGAATTGATAATATGTGATACAAAGTAGAAAATAATGGACGTAGGTTGACACATTTATGTCTATAAAACATTGAATTTTATTTCAAATAACTCCAACAGGATACATTTCGTATATGAACATGTTGTGATCACACTAGATTTTTTTGAAAAATATCAGCTATGTGGTTTTTGATAGAATTGATAATATGTGATACAAAGTAGAAAATAATGGACGTAGGTTGACACATTTATGTCTATAAAACATTGAATTTTATTTCAAATAACTCCAACAGGATACATTTCGTATATGAACATGTTGTGATCACACTAGATTTTTTTGAAAAATATCAGCTTTGTGGTTTTTGATAGAATTGATAATATGTGATACAAAGTAGAAAATAATGGACGTAGGTTGACACATTTATGTCTATAAAACATTGAATTTTATTTCAAATAACTCCAACAGGATACATTTCGTATATGAACATGTTGTGATCACACTAGATTTTTTTGAAAAATATCAGCTTTGTGGTTTTTGATAGAATTGATAATATGTGATACAAAGTAGAAAATAATGGACGTAGGTTGACACATTTATGTCTATAAAACATTGAATTTTATTTCAAATAACTCCAACAGGATACATTTCGTATATGAACATGTTGTGATCACACTAGATTTTTTTGAAAAATATCAGCTTTGTGGTTTTTGATAGAATTGATAATATGTGATACAAAGTCTTTATTGTGTTCTTCTTCTAGTGGTGGCTAGTACTGTAGTAAATAGCTTGAGGAACACTACTGCCACCATGTGGTAAGACGAGTAGGATTCTGGACCCCGCCCACAGAAGGGGTACAAAAAAGCTGTGGAAACAGAACATAGATGTGACCCGACCCGAACTGAGCCGACCTGAGCCGATCCAACCCGAGCCGAGCCGAGCGGTGGAAAAGAGGCATAAGTTTTATAAAGTCACCCCTACTGGCCAGAAAAGAGCACTAAAGTGGTCTGTGGGCTACAAGTTGAGACTCACAGTTGGAGCAGGTTTTGCTGCTCCGGACACATTTGATTTGGTGAACGAAGAAGCAGAAATTGCTCTTTTGATCATAAAGGTTGCAGACCACCGCTCTACAACAAACCCCATGCTTAGTTATTGTTCATCCTTTTTAAATCACCATGGGAGAATTTGTCGTCTTGTACTGAAAGTGCCATTGTGTCTCACCCAAAATTCATCGCGTAAAAGAATCTGTGATCTGTCTTGATTTTGATTTAAAAAAAACATCCAACATGCAAGATATCTTGGCTGGTAGCAATTACTAATTTTATGCTTTAGTCACAGCATGAACTCAATTGATGAAGAAGTACAGTATATGTTTTTTTAAATTAAATAAGTGTTATGTAATTGTTTTAATGCTTTAATGTTGTAATACATTTTTATCTCTTAGTCACTGCTGTCCATGCAAGGAGTAAAAAGGTAAAGCTCACTGATGACAAAGACAACCTGGACTCCAAGCAAGACCATTTTGAGTGTCCACACTGCACAGCTTTTCTCAGAAATTATAAAAACTTACAAAGGCATATTAGGGATGTACATTGCATAGAAACCATTCCTATGTTTTGTGTGGACATTGTAAATGGACTTTATGTCACTCCAAAACATGGGCACAGTCCATTTATTCCTATTCATGTGATGAAGTCCACAAACCCACCTAGACTTGACTGCGAAATAGAAGATTGTCGCAAGTTAATGCAGATAGCATGGTCCTCAGGGAATCCAGGAAAAGAAAGTGTTCACCTTGAGAGAACAAAGCATGCCAAGCAGTATGTCAAACCTGCAGTCCTCCAATCCACTTCACTCCAAGACATGCTTCAAAAAGGGCTAATGTCTTCTGACTGGGGGAGAAAGTAGCACCAATGCAAAGTAGCACCAATGTTTGCTGCTACCAAGCAGGGATGGTGCTTCTGAGGACCGTCAAGGACAATGATGGGTAAATAACAATTGTGGGTGCAGACCGTATAACACAGTCATGATAGAATGCAGAACTGGCTCACCCGTCCCTATTTTCTTTTATTTCCAGAGATCAAAAAGTACAACCAAAGCAAGGCACAGAAAAGGTGAAAGTTCTTCAACAGCTAATTGATAAATAAACAATTGGTCCATTTAATGAAATTGGTTTTTGAATAAAAGGGGTTTTGACACACTTGTTATACAACACTACTGTTATTATGTCAAAGGGAATATGATCTGTTAATGTTAGCTAAATCGCCAATCTGTATTAACAGGGGACATATACTGTATAATACACTCACTAATCTATCTAATTTTACGCAGGAAAGCTCCATCCTTGATCACAGCCAGATTGCATCCGACTGATGCCGAAAACAAAACTTTGAGGGGCAATTAACACTTCCTGTTGTTCTGGACTATGACAATCAAGAACAAGCAGAAGCTCTTCAGGACCTCAAGAGTTGGGATGGAGAGATGGATGAGAACTCTCCAGCAGAACTTTTCACCTTTGTATTTGAACTGAAGGATGACTACGAAAAGTTCTTCTGTAACATAGTGGATAACATGGGATTAAAGATTTTTGCAAGATTTGAATAGGTGATGTTAATAAATATATTATTTAAAAGTAACAATTTGTCTTCATTGCTGCAATTTCTCCCCATCTGAAATAGAGGTGGCGGTAGGGGGAGACACGCAAATCAGTATAGCTTAAGAATTTATTAAAAACTATGAAACATGACCTCATTGTAATCCACCACTATCCTGTGGTACTATGTCATACTATGACATCGAGAACTATGTACTGTATTCTCTGACACCCTTTGGCCAGGTGCTTCCACAGGTAAATTTCTGAGTAAGAAATCAAAATAGCCATCATTATTGTGTTACAAACCAGCTACTTGTGGAACGCCTCTTTCCTTACAGCATGTTAAATAAATAGGAAACACTATTTGTGGCATTGTTTCCAAAGCACATGCAATCCCTTAATTAAATGTTTTCTACGATTTAAAAAGCAATAGAGTCACAATTTTGAATCAATATTTTAGTAAGAGGCAGTATAAATGAGTAATTTGATGAGTAATTAGGCGCAAATAGGCATTGACATGCTGAAAACACTGACATGTCAGTTAAAATAGGCATGCTGAAAACACTGACATGTCAGTTAAAATAGGCATGCTGAAAACACTGCCATCTTGTGGCACATGTCACAAAAACTGTGGCACATGTCACAAAAACTGTGGCATGTCACAGGAAGTGTCAGTACGACATGCCAGTGCCAGGCGTTGACATGCTGAAAACACTGACATGTCAGTTAAAATAGGCATTGACAACAAGTAAATGCCCCTTAAATAAATGTTTTCCATGATTTAAAAAGCAATAGAGTCACAATTTTGAATCAACATTTTAGTAAGAGGCAGTATAAATGAGTAATTTGATGAATAATTAGGCGCAAATAGGCATTGACATGTTGAAAACGCTGACATGTCAGTTAAAATAGGCATTGACATGCTGAAAACACTGACATGTCAGTTAAAATAGGCATTGACATGCTGAAAACACTGCCATCTTGTGGCACATGTCACAAAAACTATGTCACAAAAACTGTGGCACATGTCACAAAAACTGGCACATGTCACAAAAACTGTGGCACATGTCACAAAAACTGGCACATGTCACAAAAACTGTGGCACATGTCACAAAAACTGTGGCACATGTCACAAAAACTGTGGCACATGTCACAAAAACTGTGGCACATGTCACAAAAACTGGCACATGTCACAAAAACTGGCACATGTCACAAAAACTGTGGCACATGTCACAAAAACTGTAGCATGTCACAGGAAGTGTCAGTACGACATGCCAGTGCCACAAATTGAGCTCGGCCTTGCTGCCAAAATGGCGGTGCTTCCGGTATTGCAATCGGTGAAAAGGGTATACTTTTTATAAACTAGAATTTTCCCAATTTAGTACAATGAAGTATACGTATAGTATACTCCAAGTACACATTGAGAAGTATACTTTATATACTTATGCCTCTTATCAACAGGTCTGGTTCCTGTAAGGTCCCATTGTGGCTAGTTTGGGCCAGTTCCTATGGGACCGGTTTATTTCTGTATCCATGCGCGCATTAGGACCCCTTTGGTGGGCGTGAAGTTCTCCTGCAGTGGGCGGGTAGTTCTCCTGCAGTGGGTGGATCATTAATATCAACGCTTCTAACCAGCTGGTGGCGCTAGTGATACATTAAGCTCTTTACGAACCACCACTAACAATAGAAGAAGAAGAGCTGGGGAAAACAACACACAACAAAATGGATGACCTCGTTGCTTTTTTCAACGTTCTGCTTTGCCTGTTGCTTTTTCAAAGAGTAGAAGAACTGAGCAGAGTTGGGAGGGAAGCGATTTTCAATCACAGAAGACACGTTATTTTCAGGCGTCGAAGAGAACTTCTGTTCAGACGTTTAACAGCAATCCGAACCATGGAAAGGCTGCGTTTATCCACACAAAACACTGAACAGTCTGGAGCAAAGTAGAGTTTTTGAACGTTTAAATGAAGTTTCCATAGCATAGCATAGTTCATTACTTATTAATAAACTACATTACATTGGACTCTGGAAAAACCTTTTAGTGTTTATGCTTAACCTTGCAGCTTATTAAATTAAGCTATCGCACATTATCTCAACAATTGAAGTGATGTTTAGCAAGAGGAAGCTAGGCTTTTTTAACTTCGATTTGATCCTCTATCCATTAAAAAACTACATGATTTGAAAAACATGGCTATAGTGTTTTAAATTTAAATCCTGCTGTGCTCCATTTTACCAGTCAAACTCACGGAGATATTTTTTGACCTTGGGTAAACATGCTGCAGAAGCTGCTGGATCCACAGGATGGACATCAGGCCACAGGTGTTTGAGATGCTATGATGGAGAAACTCCTGAATGAGGATGATTATAAACAGATTACACAAATCCTACACCTTTATAACTGTACTGCTATGTAGATTGATTTACAAAACATGGAAATAATGTATTATGGCTACAATTTCCAGTACTCATTACAGAAAAAACAAAACAATAGAAAAGCTACTCCTTATTTGTAACTGTCACTAATCATCTGAGGACCTTTGTCAATTTAATGAAAAATAGTGTGTGTGTGTGATTCAAGTTATAAAGCTGTGCTTTGCCGTGAGCTTGGGTTATGGAGATTGACACATGCCGAACAATCTCCATTTTGCAAGCTTACAGAACGCCACAGCTTTATAACTTTATTCACACACTCCATTTTTCATTAAATTGACATTGCTCCTCAGATGATTAGCGAAATGTCTTCACTTCAAATGAAAGTCTTTTTTTTTTTTAATCCATTTTGGTTTGGATTTGACATGTAAAGGATAACATAGAATCTTCACCAGTGTCGTTATAGGTTAAAAAAAAACAAAGTTACTTTGCTTATCCTACACTATTGACTTACAACAAAAATGCTGTAAGCGCTTCACTTTTGAAGATAAGATGGAAGCACAACTTACAATTGTGTTTTTATTAGAAATTAAGGCATACAAAACAAGAAAAAACTTTTTTAAGGTTTAGAAATATACATCTCTCGTAACTTATCGGTTTGCCATGGAACGGGCAACCGTTTCCAGCACCCCAAGGAGCGCTTGATTGAAAGCAGCCCTCTGGTCAGCCTCCTGCCTTCGTTGTGCTGCTTCCTCTCTTCTTAAAGCCATTTCCTCCCTCAGAATGGCTTGCTCCTGCTCCCTCGCTGCGTCAGCTTGACGTTGACTCTCCGCAGCAGCGGCCTCACGTGCTTTTTGGGCTTCCTCGATGGTTAACCGGAAGTGTTCCTCTCGCTGTGCCCGGTTCTTCTCCTCCTGTTCAGTCTGAGCTGTAATAAAGCTTTCAGCTACAGTTGTCGCTTTGCGCTTTCTATGACCTAGATAGAACAAACAAGAAAATGGCTGTTAGACAATGAAGTACAGAATGATACAGTTTTTAAATACGTTATTGAAGTTTTAGTTCCTGCTAATTTTGAAAAAAGATCGTAACATCAGGAATATGATTCTCTTCATAAAGCAATCTTGCACCTTTATGGTGGTAAGCAAGTGGGTATAAACAAATGACATGTATTCTTTTTCAAGAGTTTGTGTGAATTTAGAAAAAGAACAAGGCCATCATAAAACAACAAAAAAAAACACACTGAATAATATGAATTATAAACTTGATGAATGAAAGTTAAAGTAATAAATGAATAATACATTTTAGCATTAACACAATTGAATAATTGATAATGTAGTTTTACTACATGTACGTTGTTTTACAAGAAAATAGTAAACACAACACAAAATTACTATCAACGTGATGTTAGACACGTTTGGTGCTGCTTCATACCTAGTAAGGGGTGTTGGGTGGGGCCTTTCTGCTGCGTGTTGACCGGCGGAGTGGATGTAGAATTCCTTGAAGCTGTACTTGGAGATTCAGTGGTCGGGGAAGGGTTTGAAGTGGGAAGGCTTGGAGAGTCAGAAACAGAATCTGAAGAGCCTTCTTCTTCTTCATGGACACTGTCTGCATCAAAAAAAGAGTGCAAAAACAGAAACAAAGTACAGTTAACATTGATGCCAAGTAATGACGACGTAACAGTGTGAGCCTCATTTGTTAAGATAGTGTATATACAGAATTTCTTGAATTAATTCTAATAGCTATTAATATAAATTTAATGCCATTACAATGTTTTTAATACTACTACAACACTGAGCTGGAACCATTGTATTTCAGTTCAGAGCAACTAATAGTAAAGTGATAAATTACTGTAATTTTCTTCCTAAAGTTTGGTAGTAAATGTAGTTTTATAACTATTTTTGTATGCTGGATACATCAAGTTGCTTCTTGCCTCAATAAAAAGCACTGACCTACTTGTTATTTAAATCTAACCCACGGCAAATAGTTATTTAACTTTTCACACACACAACATAACTCTAATGGCAAACAAAAAACTTGAAACTTGAAACCAGAATAGTTTAAAATAATTCATCATTGAACACATGCAAAATTCAAATAGAGGGGGGAAAATAATAACAGCTGTACTGTATATTTACCATACCATACCATACCATTTTATTTATAAAGCACTTTAAACAGGAACAAGTCCACCAAAGTGCTGGACAAACAAACACGCAACAGGCAACACATACAATGAAGTACAACACGAAAAACATAAAAACATTGCAGATCATAAATCAAACGATCCAGTACACATCAGCTGGCATTGAAAGCGATGGAGTAGTAGTGAGTTTTTAACCGGGATTTGAAAACCGAGAGGGAGGGGGCCTGTTTGTTTGCCTGTAAGTCTCTGTTTTTAACAAAATTTACATGCCCTGGGACTTATAGGCCAAAGTGACATATTTATCGAATTTTTCCCATATTTATAAACCATTTTTGGACAGATATAACCGTTTCCATTTAGACTAAACCAAAAACAGCTGCACCACCCCGGTGAATTTGACCATTAAAGTGCATTTATTAAGCAAATGATAGACTGACACGCAACTCTGCTATAATTTACAGCTAAGAAACAATTCTTTAGGAGCTTTTTTGTTGTTAAATTTAAGATAAACGAGCGCATGCCTTCTTCCTTGTTGTTGTCGTCCCGCACGCGCGTGCAACAGCACCAAGCGCCAAACTATCTTTACAGCAGATTATTAAATCACGTTTTTAGTAAGAAAACGTTAGACTGAGACACACCTATGCTATAATTGACAGCTAAATAATTGTTTATGTATTTTTCTTCAGAGAAAGGGGCCGCTCCGAGTCCTCCCTCCATCTTTTTTTTTTTTTTCAGAAAAGCCTCTCGGCTGTTGCTGAAGTCTCCGGTGGTTTTTCAGTCCAAAAACGCTCAGAGAGTTGCATGACTCACTGGAAATATGTTTAAAGTTATAAAACACTCACCATCTACTATAGACTCCAGAAGAGAAGTGCTCCTCCGACTTGTTGTTCTCGATTTTTGGCAGCATGGCAGCTTGCATTTCCTGGAAGACTTCTTCTTCTTCTTCTTCTTCTTGGCGGATTGCAAACAACGTTCAGGTGCATACCGCCACCTACTGGAGAAGACTGAATCTCCGCCCTCCGACCTAGGACTACGCCCCCTGACCAATCAGTGACCACACTGTGCTGATGTCATAACTGGACCCATGAGAACTGGTACTTTGTACCTAGTTGAGGCAGGCACCAAAATAGGACCGGTTTCTCGTGAACAGGACCCTGTGGGTACACTCCATAACTAGTTGTTAACTAGTTACGAACGAGCCCGAACGAGCGCCAACAGGACCTGTTGATAAGAGGCATTATACTTGTACTCAAGTATACCAGATAAAATATACTTCAATATACTTTTTGCTAAGGGCAGGCATGACATCACGTGCAAAAGACCGAACGTCAAAGTCCGTAATGATATTGACTTAAAAAAGTTATTATTATTATTATTTCAAAACGACGAAACTCCGTCTCGGGAACGGAAAACTAGTTTGTGAAACTGCAACTAAAATCACAGTGAAAAGCAGGAATGTTTAGATACAAACCTAATCTGTGAAGCAGAACTTTTGGGTTGAAAACAGCAGCTTGGGTTTCGTTGTGTTGCAGTTTGTCCTTTAAACGACATCGTTCCTCTTTATAATCTGTGACTGTTGTTTCCAGAAACTCCAACATGTTTTCCGTAGCCACTTCGTCTCGTTGTTTAGCTTGCTGTTGCCTCATCTCTGTCAGCTAAAGTTTCCTTAAAATAATAGATACTAAACAGGTACAAATGAAACGAACTCAAGAAGATGAAATTATGTTACAGAAAAGTAACTCGTAGTCTAAAAGAACAGCACGATGACTTTTGTTTCTTATCTTCGTTAGCTGCTCGTAAAGCTGGTGGTGACTTCTTCTTTATTATACTGGCTGGTTAATGGCAAACAACTGAAGAAAGCATTACCGCCACCAACTGGTAAGGAGTGTGGACCACATGACAAAAAAAAATTCCTTTTAGATACAGCTACACTCTTAAAAAATAAAATATAGCCTGATAGCCTCTGTTTCCTGAATATTTCTGCAATACAGCAACAATGTCCCATTTCATTTGGCATGGTGAATTTTTTTTGTTCCTTGTTCTTGTTATCTTGTCCCTTGTTCTTTTGTTCACATTCTTATAATTGTAACTGTATCTGTATTGAAATTTTTTTTTAAAAAATACAGCTACATACGGAAAAGCATTGCATTCACCAAATAAAAAAAATTGACTCATTATCTCATACTTGAGATCCTGATCTCATAATTATGAGATAATATCTCATAATTAGGACATCTTATCTCATAATTATGACATATCTCATAATTATGAGATCAGGATCTCATAAGTATGAAATCATGAGTCAATTTATTTTTATTTGGTGAATGCAATGCTCTTCCATAGTTACACTCTTAAAAAATAAAATATAGCCTGATAGCCTCTCTTTCCTTTCATTTTCAGACAGCCAAACAAACGTCCGTCCGTCCGTCCGTCCTTTCCTTTCATTTTCAGACAGCCAAACAAACGTCCGTCCGTCCGTCCGTCCGTCCGGATAGATAGATAGATAGATAGATAGATGATAGATGATAGATGATAGATAGATAGATAGATAGATAGATAGATAGATAGATAGATAGATAGATAGATAGATAGATAGATAGACAGACAGACAGACAGACAGACAGACAGACAGACAGACAGACAGACAGACAGACAGACAGACAGACAGACAGACAGACAGACAGACAGACAGACAGACAGACAGACAGACAGACAGACAGACAGACCAGACAGACAGACAGACAGACAGACAGACAGACAGACAGACATAGATAGATAGATAGATAGATAGATAGATAGATAGATAGATAGATAGATAGATAGATAGATAGATAGATAGATAGAAACTTTGTTGATCCTGAAGGAAATTATATGGTGATCTGTAGCTCCCATTCATACAAACAATCAGTGGTGGAGAAAGTACAGTACTCAAACACAGTACTTAAAGGTGATATTGTGGTGGACCACTAGGGGGCTCTACTCACACCCAGTGGACCGGATGTATTACAGGATGCTTTATTGTGAAAGGTCCAGAGGACCGGATGTATGTGGGTATATAAAGCAGTGTTGGGCGGGTTCCCGCCAGTTTAGTAAGAGTGGATTAAAAGGTGAACTTCTACAGCCTGTCTCCTGTGTCGTCTCTTCGCCCCCTCTTACACTGGTGACCCCGACGTGAACTGAATATGTCGACACCTGACGCTTCAGCCAGCTCTCTTCAGCTGTCCACGGCTGTGGAACCTACACAGGCGGCCCCGCTCGCTTTTTCGGTGGCCGTTAAAATCCCGGACTTCTGGCTGCACGCGCCCCAGTCCTGGTTCGCTCACATCGAATCACAGTTTGCTCTTCGCGGGATTTCTGTTGACGACACCAAATACCACCATGTGGTTGCTTCGCTGGATCCGCTGACAACCCAGCGGGTAATGAGCCTGCTACAAAACCCTCCAGCACAAGGAAAATACGACGCCCTCAAGCAGCTCCTTCTGCGGCGCTACACACTCTCAGAGGCGGAGCGCGCTGAGAAACTATTTTCCTTCTCCGGTTTGGGTGACGGGACAGCTCTCGAGCTCGTGGAGAGCATGTTGTCCTTGCGGGGATCAGACGACTGCGAGTTCCTCTTCCGCCACCTTGTCCTCCGCCAGCTTCCAGCTCCGGTGCGAACCGCACTGGCCAACTCCCCGTTTCTGCAGGAGAAGGATTACCGCTCGCTAGCCGAAGAAGCCGACCGCATCATTCTAACCGCGAGGACCTTCGAGGTACAGGCCTGGATCTCCAGCAGCGCCCGAGTTTCGAGCGACGCACACAGCGCCGGACGAGCCAGCGGTGGTAGCAGGAGTCGCTAGCCGCAGGCGGGCAGGTCCCGCGCTGTGTTTCTACCACGCGCGTTTTGGCGCCAAAGCACGACGGTGTGTTCCGCCGTGCAGCTTCAAGCCGCAGGGAAACGAGACCGCCAGCAGCCGCTAGCAGTCGCGGCCGTTGGCGAGAAGGAAAGGCTGCTTTTCATCGAGGACTCGAAGTCAGGGAGGCGGTTCCTCGTGGACTCGGGGTCGCAGAGGAGCCTCGTCCCCCCGACTGGCTCCGACAGGTTGGCTGAAGGCTGCGGGCCACAGCTGACCGCGGCGAATGGCTCTCCCGTCAAGACGTTTGGCGAAAGGTTGGTGACTGTGCGTTTCCATGAACGGGACTTCCGGTGGAACTTTGTGGTAGCTGCTAGCTCGGTCCCTATTTTAGGGGCTGATTTTCTTTGTGCTCACGGGCTCCTTGTTGACATTGCTAACAGACGTTTGATCGACGCTGTGTCTTTTTCGTCACTGCCTTGTAAGACGCGAGGAGCTGGGCCTTTAATGCATGCTAACTTTTTAGCTTCGGGTGATGTGTTTCAGCGTTTATTGTCTGAGTTTCCCTCGCTGACTGTTCCTGATTTTGCAACCACAAACACAAAACATGGGGTCGAACATTATATTCCCACAACGGGGCCCCCGGTGTTCGCACGTGCACGCCGCCTCGATGCTACTAAGTTAGCAATCGCACAGGAAGAGTTTGCTAACATGGAGCGTTTAGGCATCGTGCAGCGCTCAAACAGTCCGTGGGCCTCCCCCCTCCACATGGTGCCCAAGGCAGATGGCAAATGGCGGCCATGTGGAGATTTCCGCCGCCTCAATAACATCACAGAGAACGATCGTTATCCCATCCCCCACATCCAGGATTTTTCAGTGCACCTGGCTGGGACCTCCATTTTTTCTAAAGTAGATTTAGTACGGGGGTACCACCAGGTTCCTGTGCATGTGGAGGATGTCCCTAAGACCGCTGTTATCACGCCTTTCGGCCTGTTTGAGTTTTTGCGCATGCCTTTTGGTCTTAAAGGTGCAGCACAAACATTTCAGCGGTTGATGGATTCAGTCCTAAGGGGTCTGTCCTTCGTATTTGTGTACTTGGACGACATCCTGGTGGCTAGCAGCTCGGCTGAGCAGCACCTGTCCCACCTCCGTGAGGTTTTTCAGCGCCTGGCAGCACATGGCCTGATTGTAAACACAGCGAAATGCCAGTTTGGGCTGCCAGTCATTGACTTTTTGGGCCACCGCATTTCCGCAAGTGGCGCCGTCCCGTTACCAAACAAAGTGCAGGCGGTGTCAGATTTCCCACAGCCCCAGTCTGTTAAAGCGCTACAAGAGTTTTTGGGAATGGTTAACTTCTATAACCGTTTCCTCCCCAGGGCAGCACAACTGCTGCGTCCGCTCTATGGAGCGCTGAAAAAGAAAAAGCCCAACGACAGTGTGGACTGGACACCAGAACGCCTACAGGCATTTGGTGATGCTAAAGCTGCACTGGCCACTGCTGCCCTTTTGGCCCATCCATCCCCAGCGGCGCAAATAGCTTTAACAACCGACGCATCTGATGTTGCGGTGGGGGCTGTGTTAGAACAGCAGGTTTCCGGGGTTTGGCAGCCGCTTGCATTTTTCAGCCGTACGCTGCGGGACAATGAGCTGAAATACAGTGTTTTTGACAGAGAGTTGCTGGCGCTTTACCTGGCTACACGCCATTTCAGGTTTTTCCTGGAAGGCCGCCAGTTCACGGCATACGTTGACCACAAACCCCTGGTGTTTGCTATGTCAAAAATTTCTGACCCCTGGTCTGCTCGCCAGCAACGCCACCTCGCAGCGGTGTCTGAATTTACTACAGACATTCAGCACGTGGCTGGAAAATCCAATGTGGTGGCTGACTGTCTCTCCCGGGTGCTGATCGCTCCCGTGTACGTTGGCATCGATTTTTCTGCTATGGCTGCGGACCAACGTAGCGACGCAGAAATACTCGAGCTCCAATCCGGCCCCACAGGCCTCGAGTTGGAGGAAAGGCGGGTGAATGACGGAGGTCCTCTCCTGCTCTGTGACGTATCTACAGGCAGGCCCCGCCCCCTGGTTCCAGTTTCATGGCGACGCCGCGTTTTTGACTCCTTACATTCCCTTTCTCACCCAGGTGTTAGAGCCTCTGTGAAACTGGTCAGCTCAAAGTTTGTTTGGCCCGGTCTGCGTAAAGCAGTTAAGGAGTGGGCAGCAGCGTGTGTTCCATGCCAGCGTGCTAAGGTCAACAGGCACACCAAAGCACCGTTGGAACCTTTCCCCATCCCAAGTCGGCGGTTTGATCATGTGCACGTAGACCTAGTAGGCCCTCTGCCTCCATCACAGGGTTTTACTCATCTGCTGACTATGATAGACCGGACCACCAGGTGGCCAGAGGTGGTTCCTCTGACGTCCACAACATCTGCAGTGGTGGCCCGGGCCTTTTTGTCTACCTGGGTTGCACGTTTCGGCCCCCCTTCAGACATTACATCGGACAGGGGCCCGCAGTTTGTTTCGGAGCTTTGGTCTACCATGGCCAAGGGTCTGGGGACTAACGTTCACAGGACCACCGCTTACAACCCCCAAGCTAATGGTTTGTGTGAACGGTTTCACAGGTCATTGAAAGCTGCACTTCGTGCTGCATTGACCGGTGACAACTGGATTGACCGCCTTCCCTGGGTTTTGTTGGGGTTGCGTACCGCAACCAAAGAAGACCTGAGCTCTTCCCCGGCTGAAATGGTTTACGGGCAGCCTGTGCGCGTCCCAGGTGAGTTTTTACCTGAGGTACCCTCACCACAGTTCGCTCCACCGTTGCTCCATCTTTCACCTCAGGAGGCCCCTTTTCGTGTCCCCGGTCCGGTACACCATTGTTTACCGCAGTCATTTGTCCCTAAGAGTCTGGAGTCCTCTAAATTTGTTTTTGTCAAACACAATGCACACAGGACACCACTACAGCCTTTGTATGATGGACCGTTTCGAGTTCTTCAACCAGGTCCGAAACATTTCATTTTGGATTTAGGGGGTCGTACTGAGACTGTCTGTATTGATAGGCTTAAACCAGCTCATGTTGTGTCAGATGATCAGGTTGTTACGGCCCAAGCTCCTCGCAGAGGCAGACCTCCATCCACATTATTAACGGACGGCGGTCCTTCCTCCGGAGACTCTCAACGTCCATTGGAGCCCGAATCTTCTGCAGACCCTCCTCGTAGCCCTCCACTTCATCAGACTGGTTCTGCAGGGCCCAGGTTCAGCCGTTCTGGTCGTTTGATCAAACCTAAAATGCGGGACTAGTGATGGACCTTACTGGGTGTTCTGGGGGGGCGTGTGTGGTGGACCACTAGGGGGCTCTACTCACACCCAGTGGACCGGATGTATTACAGGATGCTTTTATTGTGAAAGGTCCAGAGGACCGGATGTATGTGGGTATATAAAGCAGTGTTGGGCGGGTTCCCGCCAGTTTAGTAAGAGTGGATTAAAAGGTGAACTTCTACAGCCTGTCTCCTGTGTCGTCTCTTCGCCCCCTCTTACAATATACAGTATGTAACTTTTCTAAACATATATTTTTAACATATTTCTTCACTCTGTCACTATCTCCTGACAGACTGATGTTAGCCAGGTAATCTCTGGAAAAAAAATTGTCCCCTTGCTTCTCCAGGTGGTAAATAAGCATTTCTAAAAAGCAAAAGTGACCCGCCGTTACCAGCCAATAAAAACAGAGTTTTTAATCAGCCAATAAAGCTGCGTTCCAGTTGTCCTCAACCGAGCTTCTCACGCCCCCACCTGTCCCAGCCCCAGTGCCGCGCACGTTCTCGTTCAAAGGATTGGAAAGTGATACAGGACTGTTTTGTATGTGACACAAATGTATTAAATTCCCCTTCTTAATCCCTGATCAGGACTTTTATTTTTTATTTTTATTTATTTTTTCAAAAGTCAAATAATCGCTTCATCCAATGCTCTGTACCGTTCCCTCTGCCGACTGCAATGAATGAGGAAATGCAGTTGTCACGAGCAAATTAAAGTAGGGTTCAACGTGGCTGCCCGAGGCTCTGCTGATTTCCTTGTCTTCTGGTGTGCTGGACTAGCCCTCCATGGTTTCATTTTATTTTTTCAGAACGTTTTATTAACATATAAACACAGAATATCGCAGCGGCTCCAAGCGGACATGCAGCGGAGGCAGAGCTGATCTCTAGTTCAGCAGAACACGGACCCGTTTTCGCATTGGCCAGCCCTCAATGCCCCGGGCCGCCCCTGGGTGGCTCTGGGTCACCCGCGTTCATTACGCATTTGCCGCAGAGCCGCCTTGAAGTGGGTGGGCAGTTCTCTGGAAGTGGGTGGGGTGCTCTCTTCACGTGGGTGGAGTGTTCGTGTTTTAAGAGAGGAGACTCCGCTAAAAAAAAATTGTTAGCTGGATATATATATATTAGTGTTTCTGAGTTAAATTTTTGTTAATAACTGATCACAAATCAGCTTATGTTACAACGTAAAGCCCGAGATACACTGAAGCGTCCTCCGTATACGCGCGACAGAGTTATTTTATTTTTTTTATTTTTTTTTATTGGAGTAAATAAAAAGGAGTTTGTTAACCAAACAAACTCCTTTTTATTTAAAAGAAAATGTGAATTAAAAAAAAAAGTAAAATAACTTTGTTCCAGGCAGGAAGCGAACCCGCTTCTCCTGGTCAAAACAGCAGTACTCTACCCGCTTCTCCTGGTCAAAACAGCAGTACTCTAACACTTTGAGCTATTGTGGCAGACTGGATTTTCAGGTGTCCACCTTACCCATATAGGGATCACTCCTCTTAACATTTTAGCTGCACGTAGAAGTTAGAGATTATTAATTATATTATAAAACCCTGGCTGCGCGCAACAGTTAGACAATATTGGTTATATTTTAATGACATTCAAGTCGCGCTGAAAGGCGGAAATTGGTGCGCGCTTCGTTGTTATTTACAGGTAGTCCCCGAATTACGAGCGCTCTGATCTACGAGGTTCCAGACTTACGAGCTGGCGAATTTTTGGAAAAAACGCAAAAAATACTGAGTTTTCATGTGTTTTTTCACCACAGTTCGTTAGCTAAACATGTGGACACACGTTTCCGATCATTTTTATGCACTCATAAGCAGTTTTTTGATGAAAAACGAGTGTTTGTAGTCGCGCTAGCGAAACCGTTCCAATTTACGAGCGAAATTCCGGACTTACGAGAGACATGGCAACCGTTCCGAAATACGAGATTTCCGGTTTACGAGCGCCTCGTTGTAACGGATCTCGCTCGTAAATCGGGGACTACCTGT
>JBBPBX010058922.1:5394-21941 GCA_038048925.1 Garcialebias charrua | reverse complement strand
GAGACTACCACTGCTGTGCTCTGGGGTGGCATTTTTATTGGGTGTTTTAGGAGGGTGATTTAAAACAGGCAGTTTCTTGGTTGGCTACTGCAGCTGTCCATGGTCCTGGCTGGAGGTTTGCTCACTTCACCCTTGTAAAACACGTGTATAACATTATAATGTCTGACATACCTATACAAACTTGGAAAAATTGTGCTCCTGGCACATTAGGATCTGTATTACATGAGTTGTGGGTTTCATGGAGTCGGAAGGTAGCTGTCAAGAATGTTCTTGATGAGAAAAGACGTTTAGTTTCTTGGGTGAATAACATGTGTCGGTCAGGAATGTTTCCTGGTGTGGATGACCCGTCTCCATCTGCTGCTGGACTGAATAAGCTTCTTGTGCAATCAGAGAGAGCTTTGAGGTTGGCGTTAGATGAGAAGGAAAAATGTTCTGTTCTAGTGCGTAGAAAGAAAAATAAGGACTGGCAGAAGGCGGACGCCTTTAATAGGGACTGCTCGTTATTTTTGGATGAAATGTGCAAAATCCTAGGTAGACAGAAACCTAGAAGTGTGCACAAAGCAGTTTCACAGAAACAAGTTGTTGGCTTGCAATCAGATTTATGGCCGTCTGCAGATAAGACCTTGGTGCCTGGTACTGCAGAACTCCCTATTAAAGCCGGTGCTGCCCTCGTACCAGGAACAGAGACATGCCTTGAAACTAAACTGCCTTGTGCTTCCCCTCCGCTTCCTCTTTGCCCCGCTCCCCCTCCTCCTCCTCGTCCTCCCCCGTATGCACCTGTGGGCCTGACTCCACACAATCAGATGCCATTGTCGGAGCCATCATCCATAAATCTGGCTGAGCTCTCATTGGGTTCTGGTTCTGAACACACCAGATCCAGCTCAGACTTGCTTCTTGTTATAGGAGGTATTTTACAGACAAAATCAGCTGAAAATAGGAACGTGCTGCAAGACCATGTGCAAACATTGATGGGTGGTATTCGTACCACTCCTGGCTCTGTGGGTGAACAAAGGGGAGGTGATGTGTTTCGTCCACCGTCCTCTGATGCTTCTTTCAGCGTGACATCTTTGGGGGCTTCATATGACTCCGTGCCACTGACCTGTCCTGGTCCAACTGCTTGTCCTGACCTCAGGCCTCCTGCCACAACTTTTGATAAGGTCACTGGCTGGCAGCGAGGAAATTCAGGTCGATTAAATAGAATTGCTGATAATGTTCATACATGCCTTGACGCAGCGCCTCCTGCTCAATTCATGTTACCTCTCGTTTCTTCCACCACAGCTGAGGGAGTCCGCAAACAGACTTACACGCCTTTTAGTTTGCAGGATACTGAGTTGATCCGTCAGCGTTTGCCTGATATCCAGAAAGGAGGTTCGGCTTGGATCCGCGCTTTTCTGGAGGCATGCGCCGGAATTGTGCCATGTCTGGGTGATTGGAGGAGGGTTTTCACAGCATGCACGTCGTTTGGTAGTTTGACTGAAATAGAACAGGCTGCTGGGACTAAATTGGACCCAGACAGTGACACACTGCACGACCACGTTCAAATTTTATGGCCAATTATACGAGAGAAATATCCGACGTCTATGAAATCTTCAGACTTGTGTGAGATTCCTCCGGCTGTTACAGAACGGGGCACGACCTACTTATCTAGAGTAAAACTCTTGTGGGAAAATAGAACTGGAAATGATCCAACGATTGATCCTACGACTCAACTGTTGTTCAGAGGAGCTGTAGAGAGCTCTCTGTCTGATGATGTTAAGAAGAGCTTGGCGTCTGTTGTTGGCCTGACAAAGATGGATTATGATTTATGGGCAGCCCACATTGTTCATTTTATTGATCAATCTTTTGATAAGAGGGAGTCTGATGACAGGGAATTGAAATCCCTTGAAACTCAATTAGCTAAGGCCCAATTAAAAGACATACGTGACAAACTTAATTTCACAAAGGTGAATGCAATTCAGATGCCCCAGGTTCAGGGTCCTCCTACATCATCTGATAATTCATATCAACAGAGACCTCTGGGCCCATCCACATCCTGGCGCAGGGGTCGTAACAAACGTCCGAGGGGCAACCCTCAACCCACGGACAGGTGCCGCAGGTGTAACGGGGTGGGACATTGGTATTTTCAATGTCCGACCAAACAGGATTTATCGAGACAGGAGGTGACGCCAGCTCGTTATCCACATGACGTATATCCACCACCACCAGATCATACTCCACATGGCCCTATGCCGGGAGCCAATAATCAGGCCCCAGGCCAATATCCTATTCAATAGGGGTGCCCTGGTCCGGCAGTAGGTGGTGTCTTGTATCTAGAACCTTTGGTATCGTTAACCATTAACGGCCGAAATCACATGTGTATGGTTGATACAGGCGCCAGGTATTCGTCAGTTAACACGTCACTCCCACGATCAAAGAATACCGTACCTGTTGTTGGATTCTCGGGCAAGCCAGAGGAGTGGCCGCTCTCTTGTTACGTACCATGCGTGTGGAATAATCTGCGCTTTGAACACTCCTTCCTGATTTCTGACACATGTCCAGTGAACTTGATTGGACGAGACATTCTGTGTGATCAGAACGTGACTTTGATGATGAGTCCTGACAACGTCCAGCTGAGTTTTCCTGATGGAACTGTTCAGTACTGTGCTACAGTGAAAAGCTCCATTCATCAGATGCTCCAGGTTGAAGGGACTTCTGCTGAGTCTGGTCCAGCCGAATTTCAAGCTGAAGTTTGGTGGGGAGCAGTTCCTGACTTTACAACTACGCTCTTGTACGACACACTGCAGAGCTGGAACGCCTGGATTAATGTCATAAGATCTTATGACACGCTTCCTGATGTGGCACATTGCACGCTGAACTATGACCTTTGTGGTGATGGGGACTACGATGTGCTCTGGACAGGACTGCTTGAACATTGTCAAGAGACTGGTGAATTTCCAGTGGCTGAAATCATGGACATCTATGTGGCCCCGGAGGGAGTGGTGGCAGGTGTGAAGTTGCCTGCACCGTTACTGCAACTGTATATGCTTGGCGATGTATCAGCTCCACATGTGTCATTGATGGTTGTATCTGGTGCCGATGCGAAGAATTTAGGTCCTGTGATGAGACGCTGTCTTGCTGTAAGGGAATGGGTGCCTACACAAAATCCACACTTACACTATTCTCCAGAAACTGATACTTACAGGATCACACACAGATCATTCACATTATTGTTACCTGAGAAACATTCTCTGCCTAGATCACATGGCGGAGAAAACACAGATCATGTTGATACGGACAAACTGTTAGCCAGTTTGCCTGATACACTTTGGGCCAGGAGTTCTACAGATGTGGGCCTGCTGAATGTCAACCCTGTCTCGATCGTTCTGAAGCCAGGCACGATTCCAATCTATAAACATCAATATCGACTCCGACAGGAGCAGATTGACGGTATAGAGCAAACTATTAAGGGTTTGCTGGAAGCTGGTGTGTTGCAGCCTACTGTTTCGAGCTGGAACACACCTCTACACCCGGTACCAAAAGCTGATAAATCTCATTACCGTTTAGTTCATGATTTGAGGCCTATAAATAAGGTTGTTGTTCCATCTAATTATGGTACTCCAAATCCTTATGTTATGATGAATGCTATTCAGCCTGAACACAAGTTTTTTACTTGTATTGACCTGGCGAACGCGTTCTTTTGTGTGCCTCTGGACGCTGGATCAAGGGATCTGTTTGCATTTACCTTTAAGGGGAAACAATTCACGTACAGTAGATTACCTCAGGGTTACGTGGATTCACCCTCTTTGTTCAATCATGTATTAAAGCAGGTCCTTACTGATTTGCCTTTGCCACCAGGAGTGGTTTTAATCCAATACGTCGATGATAAGAGATAAGATAAGAGATAAGAGAGATAAGAGATTTTTTATTAACATTGCACCAGTAAACCAATACAACGTGATCATGTAAACACAGTCATCCAGAGGAGGGGTAGAGAATGTTAAGCTGCAGCAATTCAAAACATATATATTCAAAACATATGTATGTTCGTCAGCGCGGCCATCTCTCATCCATCCTGAATGAGAGCAAAACAGATATGGAAAAAGGAAAAACACAATAGGTATCATTTGTGATATTCAAAAAAAGAATTTATCAAAGATTGCCTGAAGACACTCCATGATAAAGTCCCAAAAACTCTATCAGCAGAAGCACAACCACACGAGACATTGTTGCAGTTTTGACGACATGCAAGGAGATATAGAGTCTGCGAGTAACTTCAGAGAACACAGTTCAGCAGTTGTGCAGCTGGGCGTTATCCGAGGCACACACAGAGATCTCTGGGGGGGGGAGGGCGGGTGAGGTCAGCAGTGACACTCCAGCTCTACGCTCCAGGAGAAAAGTTTCCAAACAGGCCTCTTTTCAAGGACATGTGCAGAAACCAGATTAGATAGTCTCTTTGTTTGTTCCAATTCAGACCACAATGTTCTTTTTCACTGCAGCCTTCCAAGTCCAGACGCTGTTTCAGGGCCAAAATTCCAAATCATATGAGGTTCCGATTCTATGAACCCCCATCCGTGCCCTGATGGAGCCCGGGCGGCTGCAAACGAGTTCCAAAGCGCCCAGCAGGTCCGCGGCAGTCCGCCGCTCCCAACGTGCGATTGAGCTCATACAACAGCTGGGATGAGGAGCTCACGGCTCGGATCAGAGAATCTTGCTGATCAGGGAGTTTCGCCAGCGCGCTGATAGCCGCCGAAGCTCTCCTCAGCTTCAGGTAACAGACAGCTCCGCCGACGCCAAAAAACAGAGCAGCTGCTACCAATAGGCCAATAATCCACAAATCTTCCACGTCTTCGACAGTCAACACGGTCATACACATAGGCTGCCACTGTCCCCATGAGTCCATCATGTATCCAACCGCGTGTGTGTCAGAGGGGCAGACCGCTTCTCCTGGCACGGTCCGCTTCGTGGAAAAAATCTTATCTATTGAAGAAACAGCCCAATTTATTAAATCCATCGCAAATTGGTTCGAGTGAGCACTGAAGAGTCAGACGAGACAAAAAAAGTAAGCAGGGAGGAGGAAAAACTTAGGGAGGGAAGGAGCAAAAAGATATGCGACTTGCTTTGTCGAGAGCCGGAAGAAGATGATATTCTGATAGCAGCTCCGACTTCAGGAGCTATTATGCTGGCATCTGAGGCTGTGCTTCGACATCTAGCCCAGTGTGGTTTTAAAGTGTCGAAACACAAGTTGCAGGTGGGTCGTTCAAAAGTTCAGTTCTTGGGTAGGCTCATCTCTGGCTCTGGCCTGCAACTGACACCATCTCAGAAAAGCTCCATTTTAAATCATTCTAAACCAGCAAATGTTAGGATGATGTTAAAATTTTTGGGGCTGATCAATTACAGTAAGAACTTCATTCCTGATTTCAGCCGTAAGGTGGCTCCTCTGCGGAGCCTCATTTCGGCTGTGGGATATAAAAATTTTGTGTCCCCACTGCAGTGGACGGAGGAAGCTGACAGGGCATTTGTGGAGATTAAACAAGCTTTGTTTGATGCGTGCTCTCTGCAGTGTCCAGATTACTCCTTGCCATTTCACTTGGATGTGGATGAAAAAGACGGATTTGTGAATGCCGTCTTGTTTCAAAGAGGGAAAGCTGGCTCTGACAGGCACGTTTTGATGTATTATAGTTCAAAATTAGATCAAATTGAAGTTGGCCACCCTACCTGTGTGAGGCATGTAGCTGCCATTGGAAAGTCTATTTTAAAGACATCACACATAACTATGGGGAATGAGGTTTTTGTTCACACAATTCATGACGTAAAATCATTTTTGGACTCACAAACATTCACATTTTCAAATCAAAGAACAGAAAACCTCAGAAGATTATTACATAATTCACATATACATTTTACAAGCCAGGGAACAAATATGGCTGCGCAGATGGACACCACACAAGATCATAACTGCATTAGTGACACCGCACAGGAAATGAAATTACATGAAAACCTTTCTAAAGATCCTTTGGACCAGCCAGACATGATACTGTTCTGTGATGGACATAGTCATAGAAATGAAACGGGCGCATTGATCACTGCGTTCGCTGTGGTGGAAAGAAGAGATGCAGGTTTTGTTGAACTCAAGGCAGAAGTGATGAACCAGCCAGCTTCTGCGCAGCTCGCAGAGCTAAAAGCTATAACAGAAGCTTGTAACGTTGCAGAAGGAAAAAAGGTTAATATTTACACAGACTCAGCGTATGTTTTTCAGGCAGTCTATGTTGATCTCTGTCACTGGAGAAGAAAGGGATTTGTCACCTCATCTGGAGAACCAGTCAGACATTTTAAACAATTACTGGAATTGTATTATGCATTGCAGCGGCCTAGACAAGTGGCAGTAATTAAATGCAAGGCCCATCAGAAGAGTAGCAATTTCATTGCTCAAGGGAATCATGAGGCAGATCAAGCTGCTAAAAGAATTGCAGGCTATATTTTAAGGACACAGATGGTCCAAAGACATGAGAAAAAGAGTTCTGAAGACTATTTTCAAAAGGAATTTACTCTAGAATATATCAGAGAGTTACAAAATGCAGCCGCTCCGCACGAGAAGCAGGCATGGTTAGACCGTGGAGCTAAAAAGGATAGTGAACAAATTTGGAGGAATCATGAGGGTAAAATTGTAGCTCCAGCTGGATTGTTCAACCTGCTATGCCAAGAAGCACACAGCAGGGGGCACTGTGGTACATCAAAACTGATTGACTTGATCTCACAGAATTGGTGGAACCCATATGCCATCTGTATTGCAAAATATTTTGTACAGACGTGTGAAATATGTTCCCACCATAATCCAAGAGTGGCGCTTAAAACTGGACTTGGTGGATTTCCAATGCCTCAGGCACCGTGGAAAGAGATTGTGATAGATTTTACTGACATGGGTGTTGAGAATAGAGTGGCTGGAAAGAGATATTTACTCGTTTGCGTGGATCAATTTAGTAGGTGGGTGGAAGCTTTTCCAACTAAAACTGAAAAAGCGAAAGAAGTGATAAAGTGGTTGACAAAGGAGTTGATCCCCAGATTTGGAGTCCCTTCAGTGATCAGATCAGATAATGGAACCCATTTTGCAAACAGGGAGTTAAGGGAAGTTGAGAAATTGTTTGGCATTCGACATAAGTTTGGGGCTGTTTTTCATCCTTCATCACAGGGTTTGGTTGAACGTGCTAACCGTACTCTTAAAGAGGGGTTGGCAAAGGTTTGTGCAGACACAAAATTGAAATGGCCTGATGCCCTACCTATAGTGCTGTTCAACTTAAGGTCAACTCCAAATACTACCCTGAATGTCAGCCCTCATGAGATACTTACAGGAAGGAAGATGCCATGTCCTTTCACTCATCCGTTGCCGTCAGAAAGTACTATGTTACAATTACAACATTATGACATATCAGAGTACTTGAAGAGGCTTAATAATACTGTAATGAGTATTTCTCAACAGATTCAATTGATCCAGACTGCAGAGGGAGAACAACACTGTGCCCACGTGGATACAGGTGACTGGATTCTCAGAAAGGTAGCCCGTTTTAACTGGTCTCAGCCTAAATGGGAAGGCCCTTATAAGGTGGCTGCTGTCACTTCTCACTGTGTTAAAATTTGGTTAACTGAAGAAAAGCTCAGTAACTGGATTCATAAGACACACTGTGTTAAAAGCTCTGACCCTTCTCTACGCACTCTACAGCAGGTACGAAAGGACTTGGCTGAGCTGAGCACATCTGAAGAGCTGAGCACATCCGAAGGGCTGAGCGTGTCTGGAGAGCTGGGTGCATCTAAGGAACTGTGTGAGCCATCTGTACACAGTGACACTGCAGCTCCACCTTCAACTGAGAGCTTCGATCCACCGGTTCCAAGACCCCGATACAACTTGAGGAGAAAATCAGAACAGACTTAAAATAACATTACATAAAAAGGGGACGTTGTTTGTTGTACATAATTGTTACAGGAAGAATGAATTTCCTAGCGGTGAGGTTAAGTGTGGTAACCACTTTTGGAATTATTTTGATTACAGGGCTCACTCTGTGGGTTGCATCGACAGCTAAGACAGGCTCCCCTGAAGTTGTTCACGACAATGTCAACAGATCTTGTGATGAGGACCCTAACTTCTTGCTCAGCAGAGGGGAAGATGGAACAGAGGTTGCAGAGGTTCAGATTCAGGTACACCCAGACTCTGACATTAGCAGATCAAAGAGATCCATGATAGTTAATTTCCTACAGTTTAACTTCACAGTTGGGGTGACTGCATCTGTTAAATTTGACCTTTGCTCTGTGATGTACTGTGGTGCGAGGCAGGAGTCATTTATTTGGGCAGTGAAGTATATTTGTGTGACTTATGGGCATGACATGAATTGCGGGGACTGGAATAATGTGTTGTGTAATTCAGGGCCTGCTGATTGGGGTTACAGACCAGAAAAAGCGAGAAGAGGGAAGTATCCGTTACAGGAACGCTTGTCAATCATACAAGATCATACTAAAAGCACCAGGTGTCTAGCACAAAATACATGTAATTCTTTGATTTTGACTTTAAAGAATCCTCAGAGGCAGGATAGTGACACTTATATACTGGGAGTTCATGTTTCTGGCAAAGATCCAACGAGTCCGTTCAGGATAAATGTGGTTCAGAGAGAGGAAAGTCAGATTGAATCAGATCAAGAGGTGTCTTATATGACAGATGTGACATATGAAGAAAAGTTGGCTTTGGAGACAGGTTTCACACAGCAAAATTACTGGATAGAGTATGTTGAAAATGCAGCAGAACAAGTGAAGTATAAGGATTGCGTTGTTTGTGCGAAGGCCAGGCCAGCGTTATTAATGATGACATCACCTCTTTCAAATGATTCATGTTTTCACTGCATGTTGGAACTACATATGAAGGAAAATCCCACTGATAGTTGCAAAGGTTTGGAGAAATATTTTCCCATGGCCCCAAGAGATGCAATCCCACCTGTTTTCACTCCAGTGAGAAACTCTTACACTTGTCTGGTTAGGAAAATTCAGGGAGGTATATCTGTAGGTGATATTGATTCAAGTTGGTGTAAGTTGAATGTGGATGTTTCAGCTTGGACAAACATGACGAGATTATCTGTAGCACGTGCAGATGTTTACTGGTTTTGTGGTGGTAGAACTTTGAGAAATACGTTGTCTTCAAGATGGTCAGGAATCTGTACACTCGTTTCTTTAATTTCTCCAATTAAGATGGTGAATTTAACAGGACAGGATTTGGAAACTTTCAGGAGCAGTACACATGTTATTGGTGAGTTTGAGAGGAGAAAACGTGACTTTGATCTGTATGTTTGGGCAGCACGGTGGCACAACTGGTAGAGCTGCTGCCTCTCAGCGAGAAGGTTGCCGGTTCAAATCCCGGTCCGGGGCCTTTCTGGGTGGAGTTTGCATGTTCTCCCCGTGCATGCGTGGGTTTCCTCCGGGTACTCCGGTTTCCTCCCACAGACCAAAAAACATGCTTGTTAGGCTGATTGGTGACTCTAAATTGACCCTAGGTGTGAGTGTGAGAGTGGATGGTTGTTTGGTGTGAGTGAGACAGGTCCCTCTTGTAAATGAGTCCCCGTGACTCAACGAGGCTAGCCTGTATAAATAAAGGTTGAATGAATGTAGATTCTCCAGCATATATTAACGCTATCGGAGTCCCGCAAGGAGTCCCGGATGAATACAAATTAGTTGATCCTATTGCAGCTGGTTTTGAGTCTATGATTCCAACTATTACTGTAAATAAAAACGTAGCCAGGATTAATTACATTCATTTTAATGTTCAGAGGCTGAATAATTTGACAAGAGATGCACTTGAGGGCGCACATCAGCAGCTAGCAGCAACATCACTGATGGCCTATCAAACGAGATTAGCTGTGGACTTTCTTTTGGCTGAGAGAGGTGGTGTCTGCTCTATGTTTGGACAAGAGTGTTGTACTTTCATCCCAAATAACACAAGTCCAGATGGTTCATTTACAAGGGCTCTGGATGGTTTGAAATCTCTGTCTGAGGAACTAGCTGAAAGCTCTGGAGTTCAGAACCCTCTGAGTGAGTGGTTCATCTCTACTTTTGGAAGATGGAGAGCTGTTGTCGTCACAGCTGTGATTACAATATTCGCAGTTGTGGTTATGTTAATTTGTTGTGGATGCTGCTGCGTTCCTTGTGTGAGGCATTTCTGCTTGAAGTGCATCAGTAGCGCAGTGGATGATAGGTTTCCTAAGCTGCCTTCCTATCAGATGGCTGTACAGGCAGGAGAGGGCTTCCCCCTTACAGGTGTCTATGAGGAAGAAGATGAAGACGATGAAGATGAGATGGCCTGACTTGGCTAAAGCATAGTTCATATTCTTTGCTAAGGTTAACACATACCAGAAATGCACACACTGGAGCAGAGTATATGCAATGTTTTGAAGTTGTTAAGAGTTGATAAATCAAATTTTGGGAAATTTAAGGGTTTTTGAGAAAGTATTGAATTTATAAGGTCAAATTAAAGTCCAGTTGTTTTTTATTGAACGCCTTTTTAAAGGTATTGAATTTAACTTCATTATTCCTGCATATACCCTGTTGAGGCGTGATATTTGATAGGAGGGACAGTCCGCTTCATTTTATTGTTTTGTTTTTATTTTTATTTGTTTTATGGTTTCATTTTTACATTTATTTTTGTTTTTTGTTTGTTTTTGTTTATTCTTTATTACTTTTCCCGTTTGTTTTGTTTATTTCTTATTACATTTATTTGTTGTTTTGTTTATTTTATTTTTATTCTTTGTTTTTGGTTGATTTCTTTGCTTTTTGTTACATTTATTTTTTTAGATTGTTAGTTTTGTATTGCGTTTCCAGCATATAAGCTCTGACAGTTACCGTATATTTTCTTACGTAGTTTTGTTACCAATTAGTATTGATGCTTATTTTTATATAAGGGGTTTATATTCTGGGTGGGTAACTTAGATGTAATATTGCTGTGGGTGGGAATGTTAGAGATTTCCATTGTGTATCCAGTTCTTAATTGCATACGCACATAGTACATATAGGGTTTTTGTTGACATGATGTTTGTCATGTCAAAAGGGGAATTGAAATATATGTATATCAGTATTACACCTGAAGCACACATATTATGTGTTATGATTTATGTTCACTTAATTCCACCATATAATGTGAAAATATATTCAAGATGGAACCTTTATTTACGGGTTTTATTTCCAATAGGGAAGAGTTTTTCAGTTACACGCCTGCATAATACAACAGACACAACATTTGATGATTGACATATGAAGCTGGTAGTTGATTGGCTGAGAGGCGGATCACTCACAGAGTAGAAAAGTTCTAGGGCGGTTCCAAGGCGGTTCGATTCCAGGATTGGTCCCACGAGGCGATGACGTCATCTAGAGGTATAAAACCGTGGTCCGCCTTCGAAGATGTGTGTGTGTTGGACTGTGCTTGGAGTCAGGTCTGTTGGTTGCTGTAAGGTTTATTCTTATAATGTACAATAAACCTGCATAAAACTTGCACATTTGTTTCAGAGCTTTCCTTCAACTTTTGAACCGCAACAAGACATTAACAAAATTTCAGTAATATTAAACAGCACAACATACGCATTCATTTTAATTTACCTGGTTTTTTGAATGTTGCCTGTGAACTGCTACATTATTCTCTGAACAAATACTGAGTCGATGGTCCGCTTCTGGAGTTGGCTGTAGAGAATGTCCACATGAGGCATGACCAGATGGAACAGTAGAGTTATTCTGTAAACAAAGTAAGTAATAATAATAATAATAATGAATTCCATTTATAATGCACTTTTCATTAATAAAAATCTCAAAGTGCTACAAAGTGTAACAAAGCAAAGATCAAAATAAAACAAGTGATAAAATCAAATAAAATCAATAATAATATCGACTAAGATCAAAGATAAAATCATGTGGATGCAGATTAGGCTTGCTTAAAAAATAAATAAAATAAAACAAGTGATAAAATCAAGTAAAATCAATAATGATATCAGCTAAGATCAAAGATAAAATCATGTGGAGGCAGAATAGGCTTGCTTAAAAAGAAAGGTCTTTATGCTGCTTTTAAAGTCAACCAGTGACTGTGGAGCTCTCAGGTCATCAGGGAGGGAGTTCCACAGGCGGGGGGCAGCCACACAGAATGCTCGGTCTCCCATGGTCCTCAATTTGGTCCGAGGAATATGAAGGAAATTACTGTTCTGTGATCGTAGAGACCGGGTGGATGAATATGGTGCAAGAATGTCCTTTAGATAGTCAGGTGAAGTGCCGTGCAAGTAAGGTACATTAATGATGATGCAGTTAGCATTTTCCACATTGCTTGAGGTGCTTTATACACATACAAGTATCTAATCTCATTTGAACTTTCTTAATACAACAGAAATAATAATATCCAGGTTATTTCAATTTTATCCCATCCCCAGTGATCTTTTTAATATTAAAATCAAATTAAATTATATAATCACTCTTTCATAACATGAAAATTTCACGTTACTGTTTCACAATACTATTTAATGCTTAACATAAATCCTTCTGCTGGTTGGTTACTTTAAGTTTATAGCTTCTCTGAAACAACAGCACAACTTATATATAACTGAAACAGAGGGGTGTAACAGAGCCACAGTTATTCATTATTCATTCAGATTTATTCATCATAAATTATGACACCATTAGAAACTGCTGTTTAAACACAAAATGAGACAACAGTTAATAACAGACTCTGAGGAATAAAAAAGCCATCAGAGCCTAATACCATAACCTGGAGGCTAGCGCTAGCATGATAACTCCACAAACAAACAAAGAAAAAAAACTCACCACTTCCCACTTGCTGTTAGCTGAAGGCTTTTTACCCCACAAACAGAGCCATCTAAAAGTTTAGAGGCATATCAGTCAGAAATGGCAAATAGGCATTAGATAAAGGGCTTTCAATGATTTAAAACCAATCTTCAGCCAGCCTGCTTGTGACTGCACAGCTAATTTCACTGACAAAAAAAAAGAAAGATCGGAAGTACATGATGGTAAGTAGAGCTCACGTTGGACGTGTCTAGGGTGGTGAAATGTGCGCCCAGCATCTTCCCATTGTTTTGTAACGTCGTGGAATAACTGCGCATGCGCCATTATTAACGAGAGTCTATGGATAAAATTCATGCGCCCCCAGGACAGGAAATACGTCACCAATCAGAAAACGTTTTTTGAAACAAACAATATAACTCATCATTACTCATAAAATATTCATCCTACACAACTAAAAACATATATACCGTATTTTCTGGTGTATAGGTCGCACCTGTGTATAGGTCGCAGTGTCTAATATTTATCAATAAACTGGAAAAATCCGTAAATAGGTCGCACCGGTGTATAGGTCGCACCGGTGTATAGGTCGCACCTAGGTCGCACCTACATTTGTTAGCTGCCATTTTTGTAAGACTGTGTCTCACTTTAATTTTTGTCAATAAATTATTACAAATCAGCTTATTTCAAAATGTAAATACCACCAACATCATTAAAATTAAACTACAGACTCCTAAAAAAATGTTTGTTGGCTGCCTTTTTTGTAAAACTGTGTCTCACTTTGATATTTGTTAATAAATTATTACAAATCAGCTTATTTCAAAATGTAAATACCACCAACATCATTAAAATTAAACTACAGACTCCTAAAAAATGTTTGTTGGCTGCCTTTTTTGTAAGACTGTGTCTCACTTTAATTTTTGTTAATAAATGACAAATCAGTTGCAGCTGAAGGTGATCTGCTCAGAGTTGCAGCTGCTGTGGAAACCAGTGCAGGATAGCTGCAGCAATTTTATTATATTTTACTAGATTTTATCACTTGTTTTATTTTATTTATTTTTTAAGCAAGCCTAATCTGCATCCACATGATTTTATCTTTGATCTTAGTCGATATTATTATTGATTTTATTTGATTTTATCACTTGTTTCATTTTGATCTTTGCTTTGTTACACTTTGTAGCACTTTGAGATTTTTATTAATGAAAAGTGCATTATAAATGGAATTCATTATTATTATTATTATTATCTGGAGGTGGAGCTGACTGTGAGCTGAAATATGCAGCATCTGGAGGTGCAGCTGATTGAAATGCACTTTGACAGTTACAGCTACACCCAAATAAATCTGTAAATAAAGCAGAATACTGGTACAGGCCTCTTTAGCGATCATAGCGGCCGAAACTGGTACTGCACTTGCACTGCCCCCTGGTGGCCGAAACTGGTACTGCACCATTTTATGCAACAGGGAAAAAGGGCCATAACTCAGCCAAAAATTGGTCTAAAAATATGAAAAAAAATCCATAAATAGGTCGCACTGGTGTATAGGTCGCAGGCCTTGAAAAAACCATAAAAAGGTGCGACCTATACACCGGAAAATACGGGTACATATATTTCGAAATATTTTAATTTTATTATTTCATTTTTATATAAAAAATTAAGTATTAATTAATGGTGAATAGCTCCAGAAGTTCCAGTTGGGCGGCGCACTAGCGCCCCCTATTGGCCGGCCGCCCCTTGGTAAAAACACTAGAAAACTCAAGGAAACTCAGTGGGTCTTCCCCCAGAAAATTTTAAATAAAGTAGATGCCATTTCCTGTATTCTGGTGTATTTTAAAGGTTGTTTAACATCTAGTTTCACCTGCACAAGTAAACACTTGATTCAATAACTACAGTATGTTAGAGTTAATGGCACAATAAGAAGTAGCCTGACAAACAGCTGATTCAATTAATTAAATATATAAAATATTCAAAGTTGATAATTTGATGGCCACAGTAAAATTAAATGACTGTATCTTAGTTGACTTCAAATGCAACAAAATGATCAATGAATGTTTGCGACAAAGGATTTAATGATGATAACAAAAATTCCTTCAAAAAACCTCCCAATTTAAGTCATGAAACCAGAATGACTTCTGCTCATTCTAAATTTGTCAAATGGCCTAAATCTCCTAGCCTGGTTAAAACCAGACCCTTGTCCTTCACTTCGCTTCGGACTAGGGTCTGGGACTCCTCCCATAGTGAAGGATTTCTCCGGTAGATTTTTGACCGGACCAATCAGAGAACAGAAGGGGCGGAGTTTTTGGCCCCTAACCCACGCCCCCACCTGTCCCAGCGCGCAGCCAGCGAGCAGCCGCATGTTCTCATTCAAAGCGATGCAAAGCGATGCAGGACTGTTTTATATGTGACACAAATGTATTAAATTCCCCTTCTTAATCCCTTATCTGGAGTTTTCTTTTGTTTTTTTTGCCAAAAGTCAAGTGATCGCTCCCTCCTCCTCCTCCTCTCCCTCCGCTGATGAGGAAATGCCTCAGGTTGTCACGAGAGAATTAAACTCGGGTTCAACGTGGCTGCCCGAGTCCCATCAGATTTTCTGGTCTTCTGGTGTGCTGGACCAGCGATCCATGGTTTTATTTTAATTTTTTAGAACGTTTTATTAACATATAAACATAGAATATGCATCGGCAGCGAGAGAAAATGCAGCAGGAGGCGGAGCAGATGCTTTGAATGAGAACATGCGGCTGCTCGCTGGCTGCGCGTTGGGACAGGTGGGGGCGTGGGTTAGGGGCCAAAAACTCAGTCCCTTCTGTTCTTTGATTGGTCCGGTCAAAAATCTACCGGAGAAATCCTTCTCTTTGGGAGAAGTCCCAGACCCTAGTCCGAAGCGAAGTGAAGGACAAGGGTCTGGTTTTAACTAGGGATGCACCGATACCGATACCAGTATCGGGTATCGGTTCGATACCATGTGCGTTTACTCGTACTCGTACTCATAAAAGGGCTCCGATACTACAGGACCCGATACCAGTTTCATTTCATTTCATTGACTACATGGGCGTAGCCAGAATTTTTTGGGGGGCGGTTCGTTTTAAAGCAGAAGTTGACAATGCTAAACTAATGTGCCTGGATAGCTCAATGGATAAAGTGTTTGCCTTCAGTCCCAAAGCTCATGAGTTCAAGTATCGCATGGTACAATGATTTAAAAAAAAAAATTCATTCCAGATTAAAAAAGCACAAGAAAACTATTTACAAAACAGCAAGGAATAAAACAATGCATTAAATGAAAGGAATCAGACGAAGAAAATAACGTTATCTGCCCCTTCTCAAACTATTTTTTTTTCAAACACTCTTTTATTGGATAAAAAAAGAAGAATCATTCTTCTTTCTTCACAGGCATATTAACTACTTTTTTATCCAATAAAAGACAAATGTAAAATTAGTTGTTTGAATCGAGTGTTTGAAAAAAAAATAGTTTGAGAAGGGGCAGATAAGATTATTTTCTTCGTCTGATTCCTTTCATTTAATGCATTGTTTTATTCCTTGCTGTTTTGTAAATAGTTTTCTTGTGCTTTTTTAATTTGGAATGAATTTAAAAAAAAAACGTTGTACCATGCGGGACTTGATCCCACAAGCTTTGGGACTGAAGGCAGATGCTTTATCCATTGACCTATACAAGCACATTAGTTTAGCATCGTCAACTTCTCGTTTAAAAGTGGGCGGTGTGTACGAACCCCCCGAACCCCCCTTGCCTACGCCAATGGACTATGTAAGAGTTC
>JBBPBX010058921.1:0-14764 GCA_038048925.1 Garcialebias charrua | reverse complement strand
AAACCAAGCAAGATGACACCAGGCACATCGTGCGCTTCTAAGGCTGACAGCATGGGTGCCTGTGATCGGCATTCGGTTGACTCTTTTCATTTCACACTACAACTAAATTAGAAGACCATGTCCCATGGAATGTCTTTCAAACCTGTGACTCATTCAGCGAAAATCTCCATCCAAATGTGAGAGCCTCAACTGTGGCGGTGTTGAAGTCACAGTGAATATGAAGTGTTAGTATTTCTCTCCAGGCTGTGCATTAGGCCGGATGCCACGCACCTTCGCCCACATGCCTCCCACAAACCCAGCACCCGTATATAGAGGGCAGAATCTGAGCCCAAGCTGCAAGCAGGCAGATAAAGACAATCTCATTGATGTAAGACCAGCTCACTGGTAAAAAAGAAACGTCTCTGACACAACCCTGCCTGCGTTACCCTCGCTACAGAATCAGATTAACTACCAGAAGAATATTGTGCTCCGGCTTGAAGGCGTAGCTTTTAGATACAATTGAAGCAGCTGGAGCCTTCTGTATGTGTGGATATGTTTGCATCACCAAGAACCTTTTGGTTCGTCTGGAAATACCTTCATCCGAAACACTGACAAGCAGCACAATCCATCAATTCCTTCAGCAACCATGCCTGTGCTTGTAATGACATAAACATGCACAGTGGAGCTGGCAAATGGCAATTTCCACCCACAACACAATCTGTAAGCTACACCTCTATGACTTTATGGCATCTCTTGTTAATAAGAGAGAAAAATAATTCACAAACTAAAGTTAAGAGATGGGAATTCAAACGTCTCTTTCCTGCCTTTATAGCTCAGTTCAGTTTTTACATCATTCGTACCCATGAGGCATAAAACATCTAACGAACCCGAGCAACATTCTTATGCTGATAAACCTCTTTTTTGATCTCTTCTTCATATTACAAGCAAGATTTGAATATGACTGTTTTTATAACTCCTGTTTTCAACTCCCTCTTGTTGCCATCTCCACCTTACTTTTTCTCTGCCAGACCTTTACGTCCGTTACCCTCCCTCCTCGTCCACGCCTCCTTCCTGCAACCAACTCCTTGGCAACCAGTTTCAGCGTCTTTCTCGGAAAGGTAGACGGCTTCTCTGTGGTGCCACAGCAACCCATTGCAACATCAGACACTGCTACATTATTAACCAGAAACAGCCAAGCACAGGAGCTGCTGAGGGAAGGGATGATGACCAGAGGGGAGTGGGGTTGCAAGTATTAAGCTGCTCATTGTTGCAATATTGGCTCAAGTGGAAAGAGCTCAAAAAAAGAAAAGCACTTCTAGCTTTGACTTTTACACCAGCCAGCCGCATGCAGCATACAAACAGCAAGACCATGTGAGGAAGAACATTTTGGAGCGGTTACATTCAGCCAAATCCGCGGGGGTATGAATAAGGAACATCTGGGTCTACAGTGGACAGGGTGGCTTTTGTTTGCAGCGGAACATCGGCCTGACACCTCACCCATATTCTCTCAGGGTTTCTGCACAGGAGGTGGGAGGGAGGGAGGCAGGGAAGGATGAAAAAATTGCCAGGGGGTGATCAGGGAGGAAAAGGTGTTTGCTTTCCTGCAGGCAAAATTCCTCTGTTCCAGGGCCAAGAAGTGTTCCCGCAGTTGTATTTGTGAAAAACAAATTATTCTATTTTTAGACAAACATTTTGCTTCATTTTCTTACTTGATGCGTCTTTGTTTCTTAGTCAATATTACAAAAAAAAACGGTTGTTCTGAAACACCCTGTTCACAAGAAACAAGTACATTTTAAGGTTTTTATGTCCATCGCACAGAAAGGAATAACAAACATAAAAAATATAATTCACACATATTTTAAAAATGGTAAATGGTAAATGGAGCTTATTTATATAGCGCTTTCCAGCCCCCTATGAGGGGCCCCAAAGCGCTTTACAATACCAACCATCCACCCATTCATACACACATTCATACACCGGTAGCGGCAGACTGCCATGCAAGGCGCTTTCCAGTCCTACTGGGAGCAACTCGGGGTTAAGTGTCTTGCCCAGGGACACAACGACACATGGTGTGGGGAACCGGGATTTGAACCTCCAACCTTCCGATCGGGGACGACTGCCATTACCACTACGCCACGGCCGCCCCAAAGGAATCATAAAAATCGACAAGTTGTAAAAATACTAGAACCTTAAATGATGCTGGTGTGACTTGTCAATTTACATGTACGTGTTACCTCAGCTTGCAATTTACATAAGTTGGTGCGTGACTCCTAAGACTGGTATAACTCCACACGCACACAGTCTGCACATTGAATTGATAAAGCCCTCTGGAGAGAGGTCGAAACGTCTTCTGTAACAAAGTCCAGTTGATCTTGTATTGAACGCCTTTTTTGATCTTGATGTTGTGTCGAGCTTCAGCCTAGCACTCAGATGATAAGGGCTAAATGCTAACATCTCCACACTAATGTGACAGTACAAGCAGTGAACACGTGACAATACTTGCAGGAATCAATGTGGACTTCAAAGCTTTAGTAGCCTTTTTGCACATGTTCCAAACAAAAGGAGATTGTCTGCAAGAGACATGTTTACATTTTTTTTACAATGTGGGTGGAGTATGTAAGAGGTACATCATGATGCAAACAGTATGTTCTGAGAACCATGGTGTTTACAGCACACGGAGGATAGTAAACCAGGCCACTGTCTCATCAGTGATGACAAACGTTTCTGCACTGATATCAATGCAGCATGTTTTTGAATGTTTGCAACGTTGACAAAATGACTGGAGAGCAGCTTACATGCAAGCAGAAAATTATTCAGATTTGCAAGTGTAACTTATACACACTTGTTCAGAGTTAACCTTTGTCACTTTTGTCCTGATGCATGCTCATTTATCCATGAAGATAAATCTATCAGGTTGAGTCAGGTCCTTAGGGTGGACTCTTCTTTGTAGAAATGTCTTTAATCTGAAAGATTTCTTGTCTGAAGAGCTGCAACAAACTCAGTCTTATAAACAGCACACATGCAAAACATATGTGTCGCTTTTCCCTCTTCTTCTCACATGTAGTGTGAACATGACCTTGTTTTAAAATAAACTGAAAGAAAAGCCATCAAAGTTCATGCTCAATAATCCGGTAAAAAAAAAAATCCAACAAATTCAAAGAAGTCAGGTCCTCTGAACAGTTTCTTTTTGATGAAACGTTTCGTCTTTCATCCAAAATACTTCATCAGTCCGAGGAGCCACAACAAACTCAGTCATCTGTAAATACTAGCACCTACACATAGTGGGTCAACCAGTTTGATGGTGATAAGATGGTTTCTGGAGTCCGCCCTCTCCCCCGCTGACTCTTCTGAGGTATCCATAGCCAAAGTGGTTCAAAACATCAAAGTTCATGCTCAATAATCCACGTAAAAAAATCCAACAAAGTTAAGTCAACATTTTTTTTCATTCAGTTCATTGGTAGTCTCTTTGAATAATGACTAAAGTTTTTGAATGTCCAGAGGACCAGACTTAGCTTTTTTAGATTTTTCTACCTGGATTATTGAGCATGCATCAGGGTACTAAAGTAGTGGTTTCAAAATGTAAAGCATAAATGAAACATGAATACTGACAGAGATTTGTCACAAGTACTACTGGAGGTTACTGTACACACATGGCTTAAAATTCATTAAACAAAGATGTCACAACAAAACAAATACCGTAACCAGAATAACTTTTTTAAATCGATTTATGATTTCTGTTTTTGTCTCTTGTTAGTTATGTCGAAGGCACAATAATAAAAGGCCATGACCTTGTGATCCACAGCAGGGTCCTGGAAACAACTTTAGGAGCCGTTGCGCTAAAGATTTTCTGGTCAATGTGTGAAAATGTCCATGCTGAAGGTAGGTTACTGTGGTCATCTTATTATTGGCAAGTGTTATTGTTCCATAAACTAAAGAAAATATAAAATGGCTTAGGCTTAAATAATTGTTTTCATTGTAATTATTATTGGTATTTGGTCATACAAATCATGTACAAAAGAAAGGATGAAACAAATGCTGACCTAAAATTTAAGGAAAATATCATGTTTATATTTTAAACATTCCAGACATTAATCTAAATAGATGTGCCATATTTCATGAGTGTAAAATTATTGTGTTCACTTAATAATCACAAACAATCTGCAACATACTGAATCGTGAACACGAGTCATTGCAAATTTGAATCAATGGGTTTTAACCTCTGAAGACAACAATTGTGTTTTAAGCTAATGGAAAAGTCCACAGTATTTACTAAGAAATGTCTATGTGGAGCAAGGTGGCTGAAATAATACCCGATTTGATATCAAACCTCTGAATTCTGTGTTATTGCAAACCTTCATGAGGGGGTTGGTGACGTGCACGAAAAATCCAAATCTGGCATGATGGAAGCTTGCTTTTTTTAGGATATTGGCAGACTTTAAAGTAAACAGAAAAACTGGCAAGACAGCAGGATACATGGATGTACACAGAAAATATAACAAAAAAAGTGACCAAAACCAAGGATACAGTTTAAGCTATTGATCATTTAGTGATAAACTTTTGAATATATGTTACAGACAGCATTAATTAAGCACTGAATCCAATTTCAGATCCAGCTTGCTGTATGTTACTTCATGGGGGGGAAAAGTATTTAGTCAGTCACCAATCGTGCAAGTTCTCCCACTTAAAAAGATGAGAGGCCTGTAATTGACATCATAGGTAGACCTCAACTATGAGAGACAACATGAGAATTTCCCCCCCGAAAATCACATTGTCTGATTTTTAAAGAATTTATTTGCAAATAAGGGTGGTAAATAAGTATTTGGTCACCTACAAAAGTTCATCTCAATACTTTGTACTATATCCTTTGTTGGCAATGACAGAGGTCAAACGGTTTCTGTAAGTCTTCACAAGGTTGGCACACACCATTGCTGGAATATTGGCCCATTCTTCCAAGCAGATCTCCTCTAAAGCAGTGATGTTCTGGGGCTGGCGGCAGGCAACACAGACTTTCAACTCACTCCAAAGGTTTTCGATGGGGTTAAGATCTGGAGACTGGCTAGGCCACTCCAGGACCTTGAAATGCTTCTTACAAAGCCACGCCTTTGTTGTCCTGGCAGTGTGCTTGGGATCATTGTCATGCTGAAAGACCCAGCCACGTTTCATCTTCAATGCTCTTGCGGATTGAAGGAGGTTTGCACTCAAAATCTCCCAATACATGGCCCCATTCATTCTTTCATGTACACGGACCAGTCATCCTGGTCCCTTTGCAGAGAAACAGCCCCAAAGCATGATGTTGCCACCCCCATGCTTCACAGTTGGTATGGTGTTCTTTGGATGCAACTCAGCATTCACTCTCCTTCAAACACGACGAGTTGTGTTTATGCCAAACAGGTCTACTTGATTGGTTTGGGGTGTGGCAGCACCTGTCATGTCTGACTGTGCTGTGGCTCTGCAGATGTTGCACGTTGCCGGTCAAAGCAGATGGCCACTTATCCTGAGCCTGGTTCTGCTGGAGGTTTCTTCCTTCTAAAAGGGAGTTTTTCCTTTCCACTGTTACCACTGTGCTTTCTCAGGATGGGAGACTATAGCGAGGCCAAGATTTGACTTGTTTGCTGGACTCCTTAGATAGAAAACTTTACTAGTTCAAGTGTTTTGGCGGGAGGGGACGCTGGCATGTTGTCGTGATGTTCGTCGCTTCTCCGTGCTAAAAGTTATTTTACTGTTGCCATTTTTTTGGACATTTTTTGGACATTTATCTGGACTTATTTTGTTCAGTGGTTTTTAATCAAGGACTTTACGGACAGCTTAGTTAGTACTTCCTAACTGGAATTTGGGCTGTCAACCTCCCGTTAACTCCAGCACAAACTTTGCTTGGAGAACTACGTAGCTGCAATTATTGTTTTGCTTACCTGCTGCCTCTGTCAACCTCCTGTGTCATCTGGTCTGTTCTGGACTTTCTCCTGTGCTCCTCTTCAAGGTATGCTCGTTCAAGTTACATCTCACTGCTTCTTGTATATTTTTTTCGGAGCCGTGGGTCTGCTGTTAGCGGCTAGCTCTATGCTAGCTTCCCCCGGCTTGTCGATGTTGACCTACTCCGCTTCGCAGCTGCTTGAACTTAACAACTGCTCCATTCCTCCTTCTATTTCCACCATCAAACAACTGGGACTTCTGCGTAGACCTCGTTACATCCATAGAAGCTCTTGGAAGAAATCCGCTTATTCTCGGCAAGCTGGGTCGGACTCGATTCTTTCTCTTTGGTCCACGCGATGTGTCGCACCTCGATTACGTCATCAGAACGCTGCGTCTGTAGTCCCTTGTAGTCCACAGCGCATGAAGTGGCAAGGGAAACGTGGAGTGGACTTCAGTCTGCTTAAACCGGTTCCAAAGGCTTATACTCAAACTGGTATTAAAATAGAACTTTTCAATGTACAATCACTATCCAACAAATCATGTCTAATTCATGATCACATTCTAGAGAAGAACTTGGACCTCATGTGTCTTACAGAAACTTGGCATCAACCAGATGTGTACAGTTCTCTGAATGAAGCTTGTCCCTCTGGATACAGTTATCTGCAGAGAGCCCGCTGCACTGGCCGCGGTGGTGGTCTGGCTGTAATCTACCGCAGTAATTTAAAATTGTCACATCTGGCTTCTCAGGATTTTTCTTCTTTTGAATGTTTGGCCTTCAACTTCAAAGCCCCACTCCTGATGAACGTTATATTGATTTATAGGCCTCCCAAACCGCATGTTTCATTTAACTCAGAGATGCATGACCTCCTCACTTTTTTCTGCACCTCCCCTGTGAAAACTATTTTTCTTGGCGATTTAAATATCCACATGGACAATTCCTCTTCCCCTCTGGCAACAGATTTTAAGTCTCTTTTGGACTCTCTCAATCTCACCCAACATGTTGATGCCCCTACGCACAACAGGGGGCATACTCTGGATTTGGTGATTACAGACATTGTACTCATCAATAACTTATCTGTATGACCTGGGTGTCTCAGACCACAGTGTCATCTCCCAGGAAGTGCCTTCATCTTTGCCTGCTTCAAACCCCAAATGACCTATCCAGTTCCGTGACTTTAAAAACATTTCCCCTGACACTATCAGATCTCAGCTCCACAACCTCCCTGATCTTCGTTTGCCATCTACCCGTCTGCTTTCTGGGTCCCTGAGCAGCTTTGATGAAGTTGTTCAGAGTGAGGTGGAGACCATCATCAAGAAAATGAAGCCTTCATCCTGCGCCCTGGATCCCTTTCCCTCATCTCTCATAAAATCCAATCACTCTGCAATAAGCCCATTAATCACACAAATAATAAATAAGTCTCTACAATCTGGTCATGTTCCACTGCCTCTAAAAACTGCCATCATTAAGCCTCTTCTGAAAAAATCTAATTTGGATCCCGACATTCTTTCTAATTACCGCCCAATTTCCCACCTCCCATTTCTGTCTAAAGTGCTGGAGAAAGCAGTTGCTGCTCAGCTGCAGGACCACCTACAGCAACACTCCCTGTATGAGAAGTTTCAGTCTGGATTCCGAGCAGCTCACAGTACTGAGACTGCATTGCTGAGAGTTACCAATGATGTCCTCATGGCTGCTGACACTGGTTCTCCCTCCATCCTTGTCCTCCTTGACCTCACTGCAGCTTTCGACACTGTGGACCATAGTATCCTCCTCCACCGTCTTCATGTGGAGGTCGGTCTCTGTGACACTGTCCTGGACTGGTTCAAATCTTTCCTCTCCAATAGGTTGGAATGTGTTAGTCTTGGCAATGCCACGTCCCAGACAGTCTGTGTCTCCTGTGGTGTCCCTCAGGGGTCAGTTCTGGGGCCCCTGCTGTTTTCCCTTTACATGCTGCCTTTAGGTCAAATTATTAATCAGTTCAACATTTCTTTTCACTGTTATGCCGACGATACACAGCTTTACATCAGGACTGGAGCATCCTCATCTTCCCCATTGTCATCTCCATCTTCACTCACTGCCCTCTCTACCTGCCTGGAGGAAATAAGGGCATGGATGAATCAGAACTTTCTTCAATTAAACTGCTCCAAGACTGAGGCCATACTGATTGGCACCCCTCACCAGGTACAAACATCAACTATAACAACAATTTCCTTTTCTGGACAAGACATCCCCCTCTCCACCTCTGTTACAAATCTTGGAATAAAAATGGACTCTCATCTTACATTTGAAAATCACATTAAGCATCTGTTTAAAACCTGCTTCTTCCATCTTCGAAACATCTCCAGACTTCGCCCATCTCTAACTTTTTCTGATGCTGAGAAACTCGTCCATGCTTTTGTCTCCTCCAGGCTCGACTACTGCAACTCCCTGTTTATTGGAATCCCTGGCAAAAACCTTCAGAAGCTTCAATATATTCAAAACAGTGCAGCAAGGATTTTGTTGAGAGCTCGTAAATTTGAACATATTACACCCATTCTCCATAACCTCCATTGGCTTCCTGTCACCTACAGAATTCAGTACAAAACTGCTCTCATTACACACCAATGCTTACACGGAACTTCACCTGATTATCTAAAGGACATTCTTGCACCATATTCATCCACCTCTACGATCACAGAACAGTAATCTCCTTCACATTCCACGAACCAAATTAAGGACCATGGGAGACCGGGCATTCTGTGTGGCTGCCTCCCACCTATGGAACTCCCTCCCTGACTACCTGAGAGCTCCACAGTCACTGGTTGACTTTAAAAACGGCTTAAAGACCTTTCTTTTTAAGCGAGCCTACTCTGCCTCCACGTGATTTTATCTTTGATCTTAGTTTATATTATTATTGATTTTACTTGTTTTATCACTTGTTTTTAATTTGATCTTTGATTTTTGTAGCACTTTGTAGCACTTTGAGATTTTTGTTAACAAAAAGTGCGTTATAAATTAAATTCATTATTATTTTTATTATTATTGGGGGCTGCCATTGCATGTAAATGCATGGAAGCCACCTATTGTTATTGTGCTCGAACGTGTGTCTACATTGTCGTTCACCGTTAATGCGGCCCGAACCACAATGTCTACCCCCACAAAAGTTATATCAAAACGACCGGCTCGGCCCCCTGATGTGTGCTATTACTTTTATGGGCATTTCGAGTTACCATGGCAACGTAATATGACATTCTCCCAATACTCTTCTGGAACATCCAAATGCTCTCTAGCAAACTTCAGATGCGCCCGGATATGTACTGGCTTAAGCAAGGGGACACGTCTGGCACTGCAAGATCTGAGTCCCTGGGGGCGTAGTGTGTTACTGACGTAGCCTTTGTAACTTTGATCACAGCTTTCTGCAGGTCCTTCAGGTCCCCCGTGTGGTTCTGGGATTTTTTCTCACCATTCTTGTGATCATTCTGACCCTACAGGCTGAGATCTTGCGTGGAGCCCCTGATCGAGGGAGATTAGCAGTGGTCTTGTAGGTCTTCCATTTTCTGATTGTCGCTCCCACAGTAGATTTCTTCACACCAAGCTGCTTGCCTATTGCAGATTCAGTCTTCCCAGCCTGGTGCAGGTCTACAATTCTGTTTCTGGTGTCCTTCAACAGCTCTTTGGTCTTCACCATAGTGGAACTTGGAGTGTGACTGTTTGAGGTTGTGGGCAGGTGTCTTTTATACTGTTAGCGTGTTCAAACAGGTGCCATTGATACAGGTAATGAGTGGAGGACAGAGGAGCCTACTAAGGAAGAAGTTACAGGTCTGTGACAGCCAGAAATCTTGCTTGTTTGTAGGTGACCAAATACTTATTTTCCACCCTTCTGGAATGGAATGCAGGAGTTCTGGTTAACCACCACCACTTACCTGAAACTGATTTGGAGGACTACTACTCTGAAACTGATTTGGAGGACTACTACTCTGCTGGAGCATAAACGCCTCTGCCAGACACTTCTTCAGCACTGGGACATTATCTTACAATGGTAAAGGTAATGGATAGTCACTAATTGTCTCCTGACATTTTGTCTCTAAATACTTTTTATGACTTTCTATAGCAACTTCCAAGTCCTGGACTCTTCTTGCCTTCCAAGGCCCCCTTGCTCCTTGAAACCTTGACCCGTACTGATTATGCTCCAAATACTACTCAAAGCCTTCAGCTTGAAGACCAGCCTTCAACTTCAACTCAAACCTGATACTCTCTCCAATGGTACTCACCTCTCTCCAAACCAAGGACCTCCTGGAAACCAGAACTTCTCAAACCTCTCCTCAGACTCCAACTACTAGAAAAGACATTCTCATCCAAATAACCTTGCACCTGTAAATAAAGACATTTATTTTTGTTACTATGTCTCTGCCTCTTCCTCAGTCTATCCCTTGGGGTTAAACATTAACTAAACTCATGGTAGGGAATGGTAGGTTATGAACAGTTTGTCTATTTCTTGATGGTATGTAAGAGGCTTCACTGTATTGAAAGGAGAGTAGAAAATTCCAGTTAGCTATGTTCCAGGATTGAGGGGTAGCAGAAGAACAGTAGTGGATAGTACATGGGCAAGTGGTGAAATGGCAGAGGAGAAGCTGAAGATAGGCCAAGGTAAGAGATCACAGAGATTCAATGGTAAGGACTGGTCTTGGAGGCACGAGCAAAGAGACAGGAAATCCAAGACTTGGGAATCAAGAGGCATATTCTAAGAAACACAGAGGCGAAAACAAGGCATCGGTGGTAAGCTCAATTTTTTTGTTTAAGTAATCAAAAGGAAGCCAATAGCAACACAGATTGGTACGTGCAATGTTCCAGCAGTTAAAGTAACACTTCCACAGCCTCTTAAACAGAGGTGGGTAGGAACGAGTTACATTTACTCAGTTACATTTACTTAAGTAGCTTTTTGAGAAAATTGTACTTGTGAGAGTAGTTTAAATGTGAAAGACTTATACTTTTACTTGAGTAAATTTTAGGGGAGAAACTCGCAACTTTTACTCAGTTACTATGGGCTTTCTGCCGATCGCTACAGTTACTTTATGTAAAAACATTTGCAGCAAAATTATTGCGTAACTTATTGTCACCTGACATGTAACCAATCAAGTGAAGCCAACCAGTCACGTGACCACAACAAACTCTCCGCGCGGGCCATGTTGAGTGACGTCGGAGATTCTGGTAAACAGTTAGTGCTGTTTATAGGATGTCAAAATGTAAGAAAATGAGTTCCAACATTTACTGGTAGAAACAAAGTTTTGCAGAAAGTCAAGTTTATTATTATTTAGCAGAATTATTTGGGCTACAGTTGCCTTTGTGTTTTTTTTTTTTATTTACAACAATGTAAAAGATAAGTGGTTTATTTCTAAATCCTTTTGGCTGGTATTGCCTTTGTGTTTTTATTTATAACAATGTATGTTCAGTCTCATTAAAAGTTATGTTTCCTTGTAAATACATTTGCATGTTATAATTTAATGACACGAGATGGTACTCCGCAGTTACTCACTACTTGAGTAGGTTATAATCAAAGTACTTTATTACTTTTACTCAAGTAAATTTTTGGATGCCTACTCACTACTTTTACTTGAGTACTATTTGGTTCAAGTAACAATACTTTTACTTGAGTAAAAATTTTGAATACTCTACCCACCTCTGCTCTTAAACTCCTGATCTCTTCAAAGTAGATGACCCACAGTTGCTGCTTGTTGGCACTGCCCAGGACTTAGGGACATGTTGAGAAAAATGCTGTAATCCTCCAATGTTTGCCTCTGATAAGTCTAAAAAACAATCCTTCAAATGTTGTCCTTGAGTAGATCTCTAAAAGTGAAGGCCTTCTCTTATGTCTGAAACATACCTCTCATTTAATCCATTAGAAAACTTCACATTTGACAAATTTATATCTGATTTCTACTAGGGATGGGAATTGATAAGAAATTATCAATATATCAATTCCTTTATCAATGTCATTTATCGATTCAATTCCTTATCAATTCTGTTATCAATTCTCATTTGGGTAATAAAATATAGTAAACCATTTGTGTTCATCAATAATTTAATGATATTTCACCAAAACCAAAAATATAGTATGTAGTATTCCTATTTGATGAAGTTTTATTGTTTATTAGGAATTTCCTAATAAACAATAAAACTTCATCAAAACAAACTAGTAATTTTTGTTCAGAAAAATTAACATATCTGCTTTCACACTTATTTAGTGTGTAATTCAAATACCTCTGCTGTTGTTGCTGCGGCTGCCTGAGTGTTTTCTGCCACAACAGCTGCCCTGATCCTGTCCCAGATGTTATTCTCATCATCAATCAACATGGATTTAAATCTGGGGTCGATAACAGTCGCTTCTTCAAGGAACGCTTGGATACAGTCATCCTGAAATTTAAAATGGAGGAAAACAAAATTTAGGGAAAGGGAAGATAGTTTACTAAGTTTGGTGTAAATTATTACTAGTCATTATTTAACAAATTTACTTTGTAACGTTTGGAAAGATCATTCCAGATGTTTTCTTTAATACTCCTGCTGAAAGCAGAGTCATCTGCCTGCACGGTGTAATGTTTTTCCAGCTTCTGGAGGATGGGAAGTATCTGGCCACAGGTCGGAATAGAAACAGAACTGAACTTGTTAAACTGACAACTTACAATTTGATATTTATCATTTAAATATTTTCTTACCGAAATTCACGTGCTTCCACTGTTGTAAAAGGGTGCAAACCTTTCACCACAAATCTGGTAACAGATCGATGACATTCGTTTGTTCTTGCCTCAGTCATTTCATTTTATTTCTCCCTGCTTCCATGAAAGGAGAAGCTAACGTTGGTGTGCTAGCTCCACTCGTGCTAACACTACTAGACTCAGACCCAGCCAGACTCCGGCAATCCTCGTCAACTAAATGTTACAGGAGAGGGAGATTATTTATAAAATACAGTGGAAGCAGTATAGCTAAAAGGTAACAAGTGAAAGAATTTGACGTTACCTGCTGTAACAACGGAGGTGGACGCTTTCTCTCCACTTCTCCTCCAAGCAGCGTGTTAAAAACGGTACATTTCTTCAAAGTCACCGCATGCTGAGTGGCCAAATGCTTCTGCATGTTCGACGTATTTCCTCCCTTTATCGTAATGGACGCGTTGCATGCGTTACAAGTAGCCCTGGTCTCATCTTTTTTCGTGAAATGAAGCCAAACGCTTGAGCGCTTCCTCCGCGACGCCATTTTGAACACCATAGATATCATATATAGACACCACCACGCCACCACCACTCGGGCGCGGCATGTCTGTGATGTCAGCGCTTAAATACGTCACCACCATGAGTCTGCAGAACCGATAAGCTGAATCGTTAAGACAAGCATCCTACAATTCCACGGAATTGGACTATTAAGAACCGGTTCTCTAACAGAACCGGTTCTCGGTTCCCATCCCTAATTTCTACAAAGTATTTGATCCCCCATTTTGGGAGGAAAAAGTCATATGACAGCAACAAAGTTTAAATTGGGAAACTGTTTAGTGGCAGACATTTCCATAAGTGAAGAATCAGTTTTGTTTTGGTGGATCCTCAGATTGAAGAAGTCCATTGGATGATGGATAAAATGTCTCAGAAAAAAAAAAAGAAACTGTCCAGATGTGCTGGCTGAACATTGTTGGATTTTGTACTTGTATTATTGAGCATAAACATTTATATTTCCATAAATTTTAGTATCCTATTCATTGAGACCGCATGGAACAAGAAAGCACTAATAAGTTATTTTGTGAATACAGTTTCTAAACAATTAGATAGAAGATTCCGTTGAACAGTTTAAAAATCTTACCATATGCATAAACAATCTTCTAAAAAATAGGGGGAAAATAATTACAGGGCACACTGTGGTATCACCAAATCATCTGTCTCCACCTGCCTCCCATTCCTTTGGCAGAAAGTTCAGAAGTGGAGTTCATCCGACGTCTCGCATGTCCCAGGTCAAGCCCGTTTCTGAGAGCACCTGTTGCAGCTCCAAGATGGCCGCCAATCATCCACAGCTGACGGTCATCCACCTGACGAGCTCCACCTTTACTTAAAGGACATGACCCATCATGTTTTCAAATTGCATCGCCATTAATATTTAATAGTTAATTTAATAATAAAATAGGAGTGTTTATTTATATTGTAGAGAAATAACGCTAAAGTTGTTATTTCATGTTTTTTAGCAGTTTTTAGCAGCAGCTCTGGGAAAATCTGCCCCTCTCCATATATGGGCATTGACGTCACTGAAGTTTCCGCCTAACGTAGCTTCATTATTTTTGCCGATTAGTTACGAATAAAACCAATAAAAACGATGTGTTGCCCAGTTATGCTCTAATACCTCGAAGGATGGCGTTACTGTTCATTATTTTCCCAAAATCTAAAGAATTCATAATGGATTTATTAAGTGGACCGACCAGCAAGAGCTTGCACCTCGACATGAGAAATCGGGAGGTTCCCTTTCAGTTCGGTCTCTCGGTGCAACATACTTGCTATGGGAATTGCGCCCCCGCGCGATTACCTGAAGGAATACATTCACACCTTTTACGGCAGGGGGCGTCACCCGCGCCAGAGGTACCGCCCTTTAGGTACTTAGGTGACTGACGCCCCTCCAACTGTCTCTTTTTTGCCCTTCACCTCGCAAAAACCTGAACTACCTCTCTTCGCGGGACTTCTCTGCTGCTCCATCGCTCAACCTGAGGTGAGCTCGCTCCCTGCACAGAGCGCACAAGAATTTTTCCCTGCGTACGGCTGGACTAGCAAAAGCTAGTCCAGCACATTTCTATAACCTCGAAGTCTTTTTCTCTCCTCTCCTTACAGGTTGCTTCGCTACAACGGTGTTATAACTACGCCACAACTGCTACCCCGG
>JBBPBX010058920.1:0-21942 GCA_038048925.1 Garcialebias charrua | reverse complement strand
CAATATATATATTAACAACACAGTTCAACTAAACAATAATAACACAAGCCAGCATAATAATAATAAAAAAAAACTTCAGTCCAATTGAGCTCAGATTTTTCTAGTTAGTCCTTATAGTCATTCATCAAATCAAAACTTGTTCTTTAAGTTCACTTATTTTTTTTTTGTTTGTTTAGTGGTCGTGTTGTTACCACATGAGTGTTCACAACTGGAGAGAAGAATGAGGTTTTTCAACGAATGTTCAGTTCTTCTCTGGGCACAGGCTTGCAATCTTCATCCTGAGAGAATGCAGCAATCTGATCCAGCCTCTCAATCAGCCAAAGAAATCTAGCCAAGATGAGGTTTTCAATACGGACACTGAATGGATGACCACATGGTTTCTCTACCTCGTGCTCTCGTCGACAAAACGACTCAAGGTTTAACACAGTGCAGCAATCTGATCCAGCCTCTCAATCAGCCAAAGAAATCTAGCCAAGATGAGGTTTTCAATACGGACACTGAATGGATGACCACATGGTTTCTCTACCTCGTGCTCTCGTCGACAAATCGACTCAAGGTTTAACACAGTGCATCCACGACTGATCTCTTTTCCCCAACGTGCAGCAGAGTGAACTCGGTGTCACAAGACAGAAAGTCGGGACCACACACCTCCCGTACAACCAGAAGTAAAGCTAGAAAGAGAGGATTACACTTCCTCTTTCCAAAATAAAAGATTCACTTATTCTTGAAATAAAAGAGTGCAAGTGCTTTGATGGATGTTTTCTCTTCTGGGTTGCACATGAATTATCTGCTCTGCTCATGGTAACAATGACTACGTCTTCTGGATCTCATCTGAAGTTTGGCTTCAGACCCCTGACCACCCATGTATGAACCTCGCCTGTCTCTCTGGACCTGCTGTTTTGGATCTCACTCCTTGCTGCTCACTGCTCAGCTCTGTCTCAAAGTTGGCTCGTCTTCATCACCGGTGACGTCACCACAACCAACTCTTCAAGAAATTGCTCCTTCAAGAAATTGCTCCTTCAAGAAATTGTTCCTTCAAGAAATCGCTCCTTCAAGAAATTGCTCCTTCAAGAAATTGCTCCTTCAAGAAATCGCTCCTTCAAGAAATCGCTCCCTCAAGAAATCGCTCCTTCAAGAAATCGCTCCTTCAAGAAATCGCTCCCTCAAGAAATCGCTCCTTCAAGAAATCGCTCCTTCAAGAAATCGCTCCTTCAAGAAATCGCTCCTTCAAGAAATCGCTCCTTCAAGAAATCGCTCCTTCAAGAAATCGCTCCTTCAAGAAATCGCTCCCTCAAGAAATCGCTCCTTCAAGAAATCGCTCCTTCAAGAAATCGCTCCCTCAAGAAATCGCTCCTTCAAGAAATCGCTCCCTCAAGAAATCGCTCCTTCAAGAAATCGCTCCTTCAAGAAATCGCTCCTTCAAGAAATCGCTCCTTCAAGAAATCGCTCCTTCAAGAAATCGCTCCTTCAAGAAATCGCTCCTTCAAGAAATCGCTCCTTCAAGAAATCGCTCCTTCAAGAAATCGCTCCCTCAAGAAATCGCTCCTTCAAGAAATCGCTCCTTCAAGAAATCGCTCCTTCAAGAAATCGCTCCTTCAAGAAATCGCTCCTTCAAGAAATCGCTCCTTCAAGAAATCGCTCCCTCAAGAAATCGCTCCTTCAAGAAATCGCTCCTTCAAGAAATCGCTCCTTCAAGAAATCGCTCCTTCAAGAAATCGCTCCTTCAAGAAATCGCTCCTTCAAGAAATCGCTCCCTCAAGAAATCGCTCCTTCAAGAAATCGCTCCTTCAAGAAATCGCTCCTTCAAGAAATCGCTCCTTCAAGAAATCGCTCCTTCAAGAAATCGCTCCTTCAAGAAATCGCTCCTTCAAGAAATCGCTCCTTCAAGAAATCGCTCCTTCAAGAAATCGCTCCTTCAAGAAATCGCTCCTTCAAGAAATCGCTCCTTCAAGAAATCGCTCCTTCAAGAAATCGCTCCTTCAAGAAATCGCTCCTTCAAGAAATCGCTCCCTCAAGAAATCGCTCCTTCAAGAAATCGCTCCTTCAAGAAATCGCTCCTTCAAGAAATCGCTCCTTCAAGAAATCGCTCCTTCAAGAAATCGCTCCTTCAAGAAATCGCTCCTTCAAGAAATCGCTCCTTCAAGAAATCGCTCCCTCAAGAAATCGCTCCTTCAAGAAATCGCTCCTTCAAGAAATCGCTCCTTCAAGAAATCGCTCCTTCAAGAAATCGCTCCTTCAAGAAATCGCTCCTTCAAGAAATCGCTCCTTCAAGAAATCGCTCCTTCAAGAAATCGCTCCTTCAAGAAATCGCTCCTTCAAGAAATCGCTCCCTCAAGAAATCGCTCCTTCAAGAAATCGCTCCTTCAAGAAATCGCTCCTTCAAGAAATCGCTCCTTCAAGAAATCGCTCCTTCAAGAAATCGCTCCTTCAAGAAATCGCTCCTTCAAGAAATCGCTCCCTCAAGAAATCGCTCCTTCAAGAAATCGCTCCTTCAAGAAATCGCTCCCTCAAGAAATCGCTCCTTCAAGAAATCGCTTCTTTAAGATATCGCTCCCTCAAGAAATCGCTCCTTCAAGAAATCGCTCCTTCAAGAAATCGCTCCCTCAAGAAATCGCTCCTTCAAGAAATCGCTCCTTCAAGAAATCGCTCCTTCAAGAAATCGCTCCTTCAAGAAATCGCTCCTTCAAGAAATCGCTCCTTCAAGAAATCGCTCCTTCAAGAAATCGCTCCCTCAAGAAATCGCTCCTTCAAGAAATCGCTCCTTCAAGAAATCGCTCCTTCAAGAAATCACTCCTTCACCTGTCAGTGAAGGTTGGTGATTGTCATCAGAACAAACTGAACATCACCACAGAACTCCTGCTCCTTAACTCGCCTGTCTCTTTAGATTGTGCTGGCCCAAGGACTTAAGACCTCCCCCAGAAGCAGTTTATTAATAAACCTTTTAAACCTTCTGTTGTCTGTGAGCTGGTTCGAACCCCAAAAGTCAAAGTCAACTTTATTGTCAGAACTGCAATATGTACAGGACATACACAGGATTGAAATTGCGTTTCTCTCAGTCCCTCGGTGCAACAGTAACCATCTAAACACTAAACACTAAAACATTTAATAAACATAAGCATAAAATAGTAAAAGTGTAATACTGTCCTGAGTTTTTTCATAGTAGTATAAAAAGTATAAAAAGTATATCTATAAAATAAACTGAAGGTTCTAGCATTGACATTTGCAAAGAGTGGCACAGCAGCATATGAGTTAATGTACACAGTATATGTATGAGGTAGTTGATGTTGGTATAGAGGCAAAGTGGCATATGCAGTAAGGCACATTGGGCATCCTTAGATAAGGCTAGTCAGAGAATACTGTATATGTATCAGCAGTAGTGTAGATATAAAAGTAGTGTAAATGTAAACAGTAGTAATAAATGTAAAACAGTAGTAATAAATGTCAAATTCGACATTGTGCTGTAATGTTTGTCTAGAGCTAGTTTGGTTAATTTTGTAATGCACTAAACTGACATTTGTTTGCTTTACATTATTTTGAGTTTCAATGTGGAAATATTGTGAAAATATATTTGATAATAATAATCATTTTTATTTTAAAACGCCTTTCAGGACACCCAAGCACACTTAACCATCATTTGAAGATACAATAATATTCCTGTGTGTAAAATCAAGGATTAGTTTTGAGCGGTGTCCAGCTCAAATTGACTTGCTAACATCAAAAACTATGCCAACTTTAAATGTAACATTTGAATGTTCTAACAACTTTTAAAGCGCCATTAGTTTAAATCTTATTTGATCAAATTCTGCGTTATTTGTGTGCACAATTGGCAACAGCGGTTAGCAGGAGCATTCTGCTGCAGCCTGTGACACACGGAGCAATATCACATTGATGTCTGTAACAACAATGCAAATGTTTTTTTTTTAACTCTTATGGACTTTTTTATTTTTTTACTTCTGAGATGGAATTTAAGAGGCAAAAATCCACTTTGGTCAAGTCTCCCATCTGCTCATACAGACTCATGTTCATGCTGCTGTTTGGAGTAATGTTTTTCTATGATATTAGTGCTTAGTGTATTTTTAGTTGATGTTTTTCTTAGTTCATATCTTAGATGTTATTACGGTACTGTTCTTCTTTTACATTTTATTGTTGGATGTAACTGGGACTCTGTGTACATAATCTTGTTTCATCACATGTATCACATGTGGTGCAAATGACAATAAAGATTATCTGACTCTAACTCTGACTTACTCAGTCAGCTCATTTATCCAATGGAGATTACACTTTTGAAAATAGAGTTTCAATGAGCTGGCTACAAGTGACATGTTTTAATTTACATTTTGCATAATTAAATGATCTGCAAATGTCACAAATCTAAATTTATTTACAAGAGAATATAATCAACACAAATGTCTAAAATTGTACCAAATCAGGATTTTTTTTTTTAATAGCGGCAACAAACCTAAATGTTGGGACAGGAGCAACAAAAGGCTCTAAAAGTAAATAAGAACCAGCTGGAGACACTTATGCATCTAACAAAGTTAATTGGCAACAATTTAGCAAAGGCTGTCACACAGAGGCATGTAGCAGCAGCGTATGTCAAAATGACAAACACGCTGTAAGTCGCAAAACGTACGTGTAAGTTGTGAATAAGTTATTAGCTCACTAACTTTCAATGCAGCCAGTCATTTTGTATTGGCACAGTTTTTTTTCAGCGTATGCCTGTGTTGCTTAGAAGCTATGCATGTTTCAGGTAGGCCACAGTTACAGTAGGCTATGCATAAGTTCACACATGTTGCATGTAAGTTCCTCAGTCTGAAATCAGCTGGTAAATGTGTACATGCGCCGTAGTTTTCAAACTATAAGGCGCATTAAGTGAAATAAGTTCATTTTGACAGATTTTTGAGTCCGTGTACCACATAAAAGCAGTTCGAGGTCAGTAAGCACAACCAGAATTACCGTAATACATAAGGCTCACTGTCGATTTTTGAGAATTCAAGGATTTTAAGTGCTCCTTATGGTCTGAAAAATATGATAACTTATTTATAGCCAGTGAGCATGTTGACTTGTAAAGTGTATGCACAACGTTGGAGTTATACTGAACTTCAGCATGTTGGAGCATATCGCAACCATAAACGTGACGTTAGAAAACAGCAGCTCTCTGCACCCCCAGTCATTAATTCTGCATTGATCAACATGTGTGGGAAGAAATGAAACCAATCAAGGATGCTGCAGCAGAACCCTCCACCACTGTGGGGGTAGCTGCTGGCCTGTGCACCTCATGGAGCCAGCAGGAGGAATGACTTCCTCGTCATTTGAACCATAAATACACCGAACAAAAATATAAATGCAACACTTTTGTTTCTGCTCCCATTGTTTTATGAGCTGAACTCAAAGATCTAACACTTGGCCTTTTTCTCTCAAATATTGTTCACAAATGTGTGTAAATCTGTTAGTGTGCACTTCTTCTTTGACACACCATTAAATTAAACTTAATTTCTATTTAACATTTTCCCTAAATGGGTTTATAAAATGTGTTGATCATTACATTCTGGTTTTATGGACAGTTTACACAACTTCCCAATGTTTTTTTTAGTTTGTTTTTTTAACAAGTGTAGTGGACCTACCCAGGGTCAAACTAAGGTTTTTGAACTGTTCCAGTGATGACCTTTACTGGCCTCTCAGTAAAGCAAGACATTTACTACAAATTAGTCACATAGTCACCAAAAGAGACTATTTCTATCTTTGATTTTAGGCTGATGTGATCAAAAGAATAACTTTTGTCATTTTCATGGTGTGTGCTTTTAAGCTATGTTATTCTGTAAGAGTTAAACGGTGTTCACTGCTGTGTTAAAGGTGAAGTCTCGGGTCACATAGACCAGACGGTTTTGTTTAGAAAGTCAGAAGACAGTAATCCGTTGTTTCTCAGGAAAAGGGCTCCAGCTGCTCTGTCTTTTCCTAAACAATTTCCCTCTGCTCGGGCTGTAACCTTGGGTCATGATAACGGCAAGTGAATTGCTCGACTGGTCCACGGACCAATGAAAGAGACACAAGTCTCATCTCTCATCTCATGATCTTTTTAAGTTCTAACTTTTGCTGAACGCTTCAGAGTTTCTGGGAGCTTCAAAAGAGATGTGAACCTTCCCAAAGAGCTGAATGACCACCAGTCACGCGCTAAGGACTCGTCATCCAGCTGGGACTGATAACATGTTGTTATGGGTCCACTTCGAACGAGCGTAAGCTCAAAAACTTTGTTTATTCCTTCCTGGAATAAGTTTATCTTGAAGTCAGAGGCCAGGAGCTGACATATTCTCTGATGACCAAGCGAAACCAGGAGACGTTGAAACGTAAACTAAAACCAGTTTTGGACGTGCTGGGACTAAAGGACTCTGTGCATCTGAAGGCTGGTGTCATTTCTTTATCAGACTCGTCGTCGAAAGGTAAAGAGCTGTTTACAAAACGTACCTGGATTTTAGCAGAAGTCGGAGGAGAAGTGTCACTCTGGTATCATGCTCACGATAATTTCTTCTTAAATCTTTCCTCCTACTCTTTTCCCTCTCAATCTAAGCTGGAAACTAATTAAGTTTAAAGAGCCCTCAGACTAAATATGTTTAACATCTAGTATTGAAGTCTGTTGTGTTAAATTCAAGTGTGCTGACGTATTTAAATTGAAAGAAAGTGAAATCATGTCAATCAAGTGTAATGGTGTTAATTTAGTTGATTCATTTTAAATAAATGATAGTGTCTCTTTGACATATCAAGCTAAGTTAACGTGTCCATTGTCACTTTATAGCTCTGTTTATGTATCCATCATAAAGATCACAGAAATATTGGGTAAACTGAAAAAGAAAAGAATCCGTGAATTTACTATTCAATCTGAATAAGTAAATTAATTAAGGTAAAGAGGTCAGTATTAATATTGACCTCCTCATAATCCTTTACACAAGTAAATTGTATATATACCATAAGAATATATATAAGAATACTGGCTGCTACATCAGTTTGTTTTTGTAGTCATTTTTTCATACAACTATTACGACATTTGCATAAAAATAATTTAAAATGTACAATTCACAGCGGGGAACAAGCAGAAAATACAAAGCAAGAGCACATTTAAACTAATGGTTGATAGAAATGTTAAATACGCTGATGTAGAAATGTTTAATAAAACAAACAGTGATTAAAAATGACTTACTGTTCCCATCCATTCCACAGCAGACTGTACAGTATTCTAAATGTGTGTTCACAGTAACCCCCAGTTAAAACTGAGTTGTTCTCAAATTCCTCTTCAGGCAAACTCTCGAGGTTTCAGCTGCTGACAGAAACATCCAAGCCTTGTCAGAATAGCACAGACTTCCTTTTCCATTTATCAGTATGAGTCAAGCCCCACACTGTATCTATGACCCCCGTACTGTTCGACTGCACAACTGTTGTCTGGGTGTATGGCAGGCCAAGCGTTCACATGCTTTATCTTATTTTAATGCACCACAGGAAAGAGGACATTTGAGGGCCAGGTTCGTTTAAAACTGATCTTGTTCAGTAAAACTGAAGCAACTGTTTGTCTGCTCAGAGAGCTGGGTGTTGTCCTAACTCCAAACTAAAAGAGACTACAGTGCTGCCATCATGACTACAACATATTACAACCAGACCATTTGCTCCACGGGAAATGTAACCTTTAAACTATTTTGTTTCATGGAGTTCATCTTCTAGTGTCCTGAGCCTAAGCTTGGATGAAGTCTGACCACAGAGGGGCACTGCGCTCTCATGAGCTGCAGGATCTACACAGGCTCTGATCTTCATTCACAGCATCAAACATTTTCCAGTTTCCACTCACTCACAAAGAAAAATGCCTCATTAAAAACTTCCCTCTTGTGTAATTTGCTTTTCCCAGTTACATTTTTTAGAATTTGATCTGTTTAACTGATGAAGCTGCACACTTGCAGTATGTTTGGTCTATTACAGTAATCTAATGTCTTTAATGTACAAAAGTTCACTTCTCAGTTCTTGTCTTCTCTCCTGTTTTATCGTCTCTAAAGTGGTTCACATGTCAGAAGGAGAAAAAGATCAGCTGCTCTGCTGAGACAGCAGTGTCATTGTTATGAAAGTGCCAGCAAATATCTCAATACCTTCGTTTATCGTGGGTCAATAAATGAAAAAGACCAATATTCTGAATGGAAACTGGTCTAGTAAACCTTCCTATTGGATAAAAAGATCCACTTCTATTCTTTAGCTGATTAAGTATTCGGTTATTAAGCTCAGTTTGCTTCGTTATAAGTTTTAGAAAGCAAAAATCTGAGACTGCCTTCTCTTTTTGAAGTTTTGTTTTTTACGTTTGATAAAAATTGCTTCCCCTCAAACCGTTTTGTCTTCACCTCTAAACTATGATCTTCTTGGTCTTCAAAAGAGTGTCTTATGCTTGAGGTGTAGGTGGACCACTGAGTCTTGTCCTGAAGAGCTGCTCTCCATTGTTGAGCCGTCTGTGGAGTTTGTTGAGTTTCTCTGATTTAGAGGTCTGAACGTTCCTCGCTGCTCTGACATGTTTACCCCACACCGCTCAGTCGGAGGGTTCTGTTAGGTTTCAAATGGAGGTCGTGTTTGGAGAAAATCCTCCAAGTTTCTCAGATACTTCAGCAACATCTGGAATGACAACGTTTTGTGTTTGTTCTCATCAATGTTCTATTCTGTGGTGATTTTTAGATTTACTCACTGACTTGACAAAAGTCCAGTTAGGATATTCACATGTTTGGAGAGCTTCTTTCTTTTCTTTTTATTTCCTTTTGTCCTTGTGGGGACATGTTCTGCTCTCGTGGGGACATTTTCTGCTCTCGTGGGGACATGTTCTGTCCAGTGGTGACAGTTCTAATAACTAAATGATCTAAAGACTGAGTTCCAACAGCTAGAGAGAACCAGACAGAACAAACTGATCTGTGTGAGTTGGTTTCCAGTAAACTTCAATGTTTAGACTTCCATCACTTTCCACGTGCACCAAACGGTCTATAAAAAACAGCTTGTTGTAACTAGCATCTACTCTGGTGAACTTGATGTTATCAAAAGACTTTGTGTGTCTTCTTAGTTGTCTTTACAAGAGTAAGTTTGCTGTGGCTCCTCAGACTGATGAAGTCTTTTGGATACAGTATAAGACAAAACATTTCAACAATAAGAAACCGTCCAGAGGACCTGTCTTAACTTACCGGTAGCTGGAATTTTCAACCTGGATTACTGAGCATGAATCTGGATATTTTAAACTTCTTAGCTTAGATTTTCTCCCAGGTATCATCCACATGTCTGAACCACTGGCTGGGTGCTGTTCCCTCAACAAAGTCTAGGGCTCTCTTTGCTACTTACTTTGTGATCCTGAATGTCCCATGGCACAACCATGCTTCTGCCTGTAAGAACTGTCACTAAGAACTACTAGTAAAAACTGTCAGTAAGAACAGCCTGTAAGAACTATCAGTAAGAAGTGTCAGCAAGAACTGTCGTAAGAACTGCTGGTAAGAACAACTGCCTGTAAGAACTGTTGGTAAGCACTGTCGGTAAGAACTGCCAGTAAGAACTGCCAGTAAGAACTGCCAGAAAGAACTGCCAGTAAGAACTGCCAGCAAGAACTGCCAGTAAGAACTGCCAGTAAGAACTGTCAGTAAGAACTGCCTGTAAGAACTGCCGGTAAGAACGGTCAGTAAGAACTGTCCATAAGAACTGCCTGTATGAAACTGTTATAAGAACTGCCAGTAAGAACTGCCGGTAAGAACTGTCAGTAAGAACTGTCAATAAGAACTGCCTTTAAGAACTGACTGTAAGAACTGTTGGTAAGAACTGTCGGTAAGAACTGTCGGTAAGAACTGCCTGTAAGAACTGTTGGTAAGAACTGTCTGTAAGAACTGCCAGTACGAAGACCTGCCTGTAAGAACTGTCGGTAAGGACTGTCTGTAAGAACAGTTGGTAAGAACAACTGCCTGTATGAAACTGTTGGTAAGAACTGCCAGTAAGAACTGCCGGTAAGAACTGTCAGTAAGAACTGTCAATAAGAACTGCCTTTAAGAACTGACTGTAAGAACTGTTGGTAAGAACTGTCGGTAAGAACTGTCGGTAAGAACTGCCTGTAAGAACTGCCTGTAAGAACTGTTGGTAAGAACTGTCTGTAAGAACTGCCAGTACGAAGACCTGCCTGTAAGAACTGTCGGTAAGGACTGTCTGTAAGAACTGTTGGTAAGAACAACTGCCTGTAAGAACTGTCAGTAAGAATTGCCTGTAAGAATTGCCTGTAAGAACTGTTGGTAAGAACTGTTGGTAAAAACTGCCTGTAAGAACTGTCAGTAAGAATTGCCTGTAAGAACTGTCAGTAAGAATTGCCTGTAAGAACTGCCTGTAAGAACTGTTGGTAAAAACTGCCTGTAAGAACTGTTGGTAAGAACTGCATGTAAGAACTGCCTGTAAGAACGGTTGGTAAGAACTGCCTGTAAGAACTGTCAGTAAGAATTGCCTGTAAGAACTGTCAGTAAGAATAGCCTGTAAGAACTGTTGGTAAGAACTGTTGTTAAAAACTGCCAGTAAGAATAACTGCCTGTAAGAACTGCCTGTAAGAACTGTTGGTAAGAACTGCCTGTAAGAACTGCCTGTAAGAACTGTTGGTAAGAACTGCCTGTAAGAACTGTTGGTAAGAACTGTCAATAAACTTGAACTAAGTGGCAGAAAGACAGGTCCATCAGGGCAAAGATCAGGATTGGGGTATATGTATGCTGTTTTTCTTTTACATTTTATTGTTGGATGTAACTGGGACTCTGTGTACATAATTTCGTTCCACCACATGTACCACATGGGGTGCAAATGACAAATAAAGAACCTTGAAACCTTGACCCGTCCTGAATGACTGAGGAGCTACAACAGCATATACTGTACATGTATTCCTGTAGACTATTTTGTCTGACCATCTCTGAATAAAGATCATCAAACGTTTGTCTACTTTTCCTGTCTAAAGCTCTTAAAGTGAGTGAAACTATCAACATGTGGTGGAAAAATGTGGTTGGAATTCAAGGAGGCTCCTGAACAATTAACATTTCTCTGACCTCCCACTGGAGGTGGAAATCACAAACACATGGCTGAGAGAAAACACACACACATATTTGTGTGGCATTAACCCTTGCAGCTGTCCCTCTGAACCAGACCAGCTTTGGGGACAGTGGAAGGGCAGAGAATATGCTGGTGAAGATTCTCAGTCGTCCAGGACATGATAATGCCCAGGGCAGAGAATACTTCTAGAAAAGTAGTTTGAAGGTCTAAACACATCTCACTTTCTTGTTGTAAAGTTGTCACATGTTGAATGTGGCACACATGTTCTGTCCTTACCTCTTGCTGCATGCCAGAGGGAGCTGCTATGAAGTCATTCTTTCTTTTACATTTCTTTATATTTTAAGGATAACGGCTTCACACCAATGTTCTACACTGACTGACCTCAAATTAATATTAACAGTCATTTGTAACATGTGCTATGTGTACTCATTAGAAACCAAGTGAATACATGTGATCATGTAGTAATGAGACCCTTCTCATTCAGAGCATGTGCAGCACCATGGACAGTAGCTGAAGAAGTCCTCACCTTCTCTGGATTTCTTCTTCCTGGACAGGGTTCCTCCCAACTTCCCCAGGAAGGATTCCTCTTTTTTCATTTTGCTGGACTGCAGGCTGGCAGATGCTCCCAGACTCAGAGACATGTTCTGTGTGAGAGAGGTGGGGGGGTCTGTGTGGTCACTCACTCTCAGCTCACCCCTCCCCGTGATGCATTCAGGGGGCGGAGGACAATCAAACAGCCAAACACAAAGTCACAGATACATCACAAGCTTTTAAAGAGGCAGAGGTGGTTGAATCACACAGGAGTCAATTTTTCCATTGATCCACACGCCCCACAGCGCCCCCTACAGGCCTGATGGGCAGAACACATCAACTCTGTGACTGTTTTTCCAAAGAAGACCAGTTCTGGTCATTTTGAATTGGGATTCTGTGGAAATGTTATAGATAAATGATATCTTATGTGTTACAGGAAATTATGTAACTAAGCTATTAAATATGCTGGTGAAGATTCCCAGTCATCCAGGACACGATAAAATCAGAACAAGCGTTCAATACAAAAACAACTGGACTTTATTTGTTGCAGAAAACGTTTCAGCCTTTATCCAAAGGGCTTTTTCAATTCAAAGGAGCAGCCTGTGTGACAGAGAAGTTATATACAGGCCGACATGTCACGCACCAACTTATGTAAATTGGAAGCTGAAATAACGCCCACACATACCTGAGATAACATACCCATCCTATGTAAATTGACGAATCAACACATCACAGCTTAACAGTAGTAGTAAGCTATTAATAAACCTTTATTTAACCAGGCATGGAGACCAGGGAGGCCTGAAGGCAGCTAAACATGCACGTTTTTGGAAACCGGCATGCCCAAAGAAAACCCATGCAAACACGAGAAGAACATGCAAACTACACAGAAAGAGCTCAGGTCCAAACCGAGGATTGAACACACGGCCTTTTTGTTGTGAGGCAACAGTGCTAACCACTGATCCCTCATACTGTAAAGCTAAAAGAATAAAAAAAACTGGCTAAACAGAACAAACTACTGGCACAAAGAAGCAAAATGCAAGTCATAGAAAAACAAACTAAAAGCTAAATGCAGCAAAAGTTGCAAAATGATAGTTTAAAGATAGGAAGTATAAAAAGACAAGGTGAAAGCTAAAAGTAGCAAAATGCTAGCTAAACATGAGAAAAGCTAGGTAAAAGTTGCACAAAAATGTAGCTAAAAGCATCAAATTATCAATGTAGCTAAAAGCATCAAACAAAAAAATAAAATAAAGAAAGTATGCTGAAGAAAATTTCAAAGATTACTAATGAATTAAGGGATCTTATTTTTTATTGGAAAATGTTTATTTGTAAACAAACACTTAAAATTTTACAAAAAAACAAGTGTTAGGTCATCTCCTTCAAATATTTTGATAGATGAATGGATAAAACAACACAAAGTATGCAGAAGTAGTTGAACGGAAAAAACAAGAGGATAACGATAACGTCGAATCAGCATTCACGTGACATTAACGCTAAGCTAAAGTGGATTGCTACTGCTTTTCATTTAAACAGCTCCAATTTCCAAAACTTCATCGAGGTTCATGCAGAAGCAATTTTTTTAAACATTACAAATGCCATCAGTTTCATGTTAATTTACACATAACCGTATTAGTTATTAGATATAAAATAAAAGCTGCTAGCTGTAGTTATTCCAGAGGACTTGTTGGGACACCTCTGACAAAGATTTCATATATTTCTGCCAGAATAGCGCGTAATACAAAATTAAAAGGAGTGTAAAAGTTAACAAGGTAGCATTTAGTCCTTCAAACTTAAATTTTGTTTCTCCCAATTCATTTAAAGTCATTAAAAAGACTAGAGCAAACAAACTTTACAGACACTTTATTTATAAAGTTATAGTCATATAAATATTTACTGCATATAAAAAAAACACAGGAAACCTGACACAGAAACAAGTAAATAAAAACAACTTGTAGGTGAAAATAGATCAAATAATAAATATGTATGAAACAGACTGGAAATGGCTCATACTTGCTCATTCCTCAAGGGACACACGCACACACACACACACACACACACACACACACACACACACACACACACACACACACACACACACACACACACACACTCCTCACAAAATTCAAGGGAACACTAAAATAACACATCCTAGACCTCAATTAATTAAATATTCTCTTTGGCTTTATTATTATTAGCACGATGGAATTGATTGAGACAAAAATAACACAAAAAGTATCAATGTAAATCAAAATTATTACACCATGGAGATCTGGATTTGGATTCATAGTCTATATGAAATTGGAAAACGACATGACAGGCTGATTCAACGTCAGTGAATCTTCCTCAAGACAAGTTTAAATGAGGCTCAGTAGTGTGTGTGGCCTCCATGTATAACTTCCCAACAACACTTGGGCATGCTCCTGACGAGACGGCAGATGTTCTCCTGAGGGATCTCTTCCCAGACCTGGATTAGAGGATCACTTAGCTCCTGAACAGTCTGTGGTGCAATGTGGCCTTGGTGGATTGACCGAAACATGATGTTCCAGATGTGCTCAATTGGATTCAGGTCTGGGGAATGGGCAGGCCATTCCATAACATCAATGCTCTCATCATGCAGGAACTGCTGACACACTTCAGTCTGACATTGTCATGCATTAGAAGGCACCCAGGGCCCTCTGCACCAGCATATGGTCTTACAATGGGTCTGAGGATCTCATCCGCTGGAACGCCTCTGCTGCAGCTTCCAGGTAGATTACTTTAAAATCTGCATTCTGCCAAGCGTAGTTTTGAGTTCGTTGTGGATTTCAGCTATATTTCGTGGAAAATCCGCTCCAATTCTCATCAGTTCAGTTCGGCTATAGTTCACACGCATAAATCGTGCAGTCAGGTACAGAGTCAATATCAAAATTACTAAAAGCTGGGAATGTACCGGGAGCCCGTGAAGCTGCAACTTCTCTGAGCGCGGCCATCTTTAGGCATCATCAGTGATGCAGGCATCTGAACGGAGCGTTGATAACAACTTGGGCTCTCCTTGTCCTCTCTGGTCCGGATGACATGGCGTCCCAGTGTTCCATAAAGAACTTCAAATCGTGACTCATCTGACCACAGAACAGTCTTCCATTTTGCCACACTCCATTTTAAATGACCCCTGGCCCAGTGCAAACGTCTGAGCTTGTGGAGCTTGCTTAGAAATGGCTTCCTCTTTGCACTGTAGAGTTTCAGCTGGCAACGGTGGATGGCACGGTGGATTGTGTTCACTGACAATGCTTTCTGGAAGTATTCCTGAGCCCATTCTGTTATTTCCTTGACAGTGGCATTCCTGTTTGAGGTGCAGTGACGTTTAAGGGCCCGGAGATCACGAGCATCCAGTAGAGTTTTACGGCCTTGACCCTTACGCACAGCGATTGTTCCAGATTCTCTGAATCTTTTGATGATGTTATGCACGGTTGATGATGATAACTTAACACCATTCTGGTATTGCTGCACTATCTTTCTGCGCAACAATGGTGGAATTGGTGATCCTCTTACCATCTTGGCTTCTGAGAGACACTGACACTCTGAGAAGCTCTTTTTATACCCAATCATGTTGTCAATTGACCTAATTAGTGTTAATTGGTCTTCCAGCTGTTCGTTATATGCTCAATTTCCTTTTTCCAGCCACTTATTGCTACTTGTCCCAACTTTTTTGGGATTTGTTGACACTGTGAAATTTTGAATCAACATATTTTTCCTTTAAAATGTTACATTTACTCAGATTAAACTTTTGATCTGTCATCTATGTTCTATTACGAATAAAATATTGACATTTGCCATCTCCACATCATTGCATTCAGTTTTTATTCACAATTTGTTTAGTGTCCCAACTTTTTTGGAATCCGGTTTGTATATAGTATACATATATAGCAATATACTGTATGTAGATTCAATATCTCATATACCTTTCTTTTGCGAGAGAGACGGTGCCCAATAATAGATGTCTACAGTATATAATCTCTATATAGCTCAATCTCTCCATACATACCTACATGAACATATACAGTATATGCATGTACAATATACAGCCGTGGTGTCCTCCACAGGTGCACCTCAGGGTTGCATCCTATCTCCTTTGCTGTTTGTTCTTTATTCAAACATGTGCCAAAGTCATCATGTGAATCATCTCATTATAAAGTTTGCTGATGACTCAGTTATTGTGTCTCTGGTAAATGTTCTGACTGGCCAAGATAATGTTCTGCAGGACTTTTTGGTGTGGTGTCAATCATCCTTCCTGCACATAAATGCATCTAAAACTAAAAAGATGAGCATAGACTTTAGGAAGTCTTCTGCCCCTCTCCCTCCTGTTACCATTTATGGTCAGGCTGAGGTAGAGGAATATAAATACCTTGGCATAGTGATGGATAATAAATTGAAATTTGAGTCCCAGTCAGATGTAATATGTCGAAAGGCCCATCAAAGGATGCATTTCCTCAGGAAACTAAGGAGCTTAAATGTTGACTGCACTTTTATGAAAATGTTCTAGTTGCTTTATAGAATCTGTTCTCTTTTTCGTTTCTTTGTTGGTTTGGGCTGATGAACTTGAAAAACTGAAATCATTTACAGTGTGTTATTAAAGAATGCGGGAAAATAATAGGGATTCAATTGAATGACATCTTGGATCTTTTTAAGTCTAGATCCATATCTAAAGCTAAAAAAATCTTGGAGGATCCCACTCATCCCCTAAACACTGAGTTCAATCTGCTGCTTTCAGGCAGAAGATATGGCCTACCAAGGTGCAGAAAAAACAGATTAAAAAACTCCTTCATCCCCTCAGTCATTGGATTTTTAAACAAAAATTAGTTTTAAAACTATCTAATTTCCTATTGTTATCTTGAATCTTAAATGTATTGTGACATGATTTTGTAAATTTGAATATTTGTCAGAACATATATATCTTATATCATTGAGCTCTGGTCGTTTTTGCATAATAAATTATAAATATATTAAATTTTTATTCTAAATTATGCTAATTTTTTCTCTGGTACTTGCTGGGATACGCCCCTAAAATTCCGCGCATTCCCGCAATACGTCATCAGTGTGACGTGACACATCAGTGTGACGTGACAACGGGCAGAAGGCAGAGCCTTGCCCGTTTGTTATGTGTGTTAACTGCTTGCCATACAGATTCATTTCCTGAAGGATCGCCTCTTTTATTTGTGTAACTTGAAAAATGCCGTCACGTTGTAGTGCATTTGTGTGTTCTAATATCAGCAGTGAACAAGTGAGCCTTCACAAATTTCCAAAAGATGACAAACTTTGTCAAGAATGGACCAGACAAGGACCGGTGGGTTCCAGGAGTCGTATGTCTGCAGCGACCATTTCACTGCCGATTGTTTTCAGCACCTGGTATAAAAGAATCTTTAGGATTACCAGTAAGATTCAGAAGACTTTTAAAACCGGATGCTATTCCTACTATTTTTAAAAGAAAATCTACAGAAGAAAGTCCCACAGGAGCTACCATGTCGAAACAACGCAGGGACCATCGGAAGACTGTCCAGGAGATGAGTAAGTCTTTGTGTAAACATAATCGGAGGTGTGTAGTGTTTTAGATTATAAACTATTTATTTTACGTGAGTTCATGTTGTTTTACTTTATACACTTTGAGTGTATAAAGCCAATTATCACGGCAGATTATGTTTGTTCGCTGCTAACAAGCTAGCCGAATCAGATAGCTAACACAATAGCCGCGATACAGGCCACGTTGCTATGTATGTATTTTTAAATTATGTCTGCGCCATCAGGTAACATCTCGTTTCTTTCTGTTGTGTTGTTTAAATAAGCAGTCCTTTAGTTTGCTTTATACTTATTTATTAACACGTGCTCCAAGTCACTCCAGCCAACATGTCTGTCTTTTCTTTAATCTCCCTCTCGTTCATCTGATCTCGCGATAACACATTAACGTTACTACACTACATTTTCCTCCTTGTTTAGAACAAAACCTATCTGCAACACAAAAATATATATACAGTACAGTATTTTTTTTTTTTTTAACATAGAAATCAAAACAATTTCTATTCTACTAAACTGTAACATTTATTTTCTCTTAGTTAGTTTATTTATTTATTTCAAGTCTCTCTGTATCTGATGGGCTTTCTGATGACACGGCCCTTCCTCGTAGTGATGACCTCAGATACAGGTGGGTTGGGTTCTGGTGGGATCTCATCTGATGAAGTGGTCTCAGCAATCGGCTCCTCCACAGTTGTGTCGTTGATTTGGGTGTTGTGTTCCAAAGGAGTTTCAAAAGTATCAAAGTCAAGTACCACAGGTGTGTGTCGAAGATGTTTAACATTTCTGATCACTCTTGATCCATCTTCTGTGTTGACCAGTTCAAAGGCATTATCAGCGGTATTTCTCAATATCACATATCGAATGTCTTTGAATGTGGTGTCCAGCTTTCCACTCTCCATACTAGCAATGTAAACTACATCACCAACCTTAAAGTTGTGGTCTTTTGCTCTGTTGGTTTTATCAGCATACTCTTTCATTTTGGTTTTGTATTCATCGTGATGGTTTCTGATGTTTATTGTTTTCTCTGTGCCATTTGGAAATCCACATTCCACCTCCATGTTGGGACACTTTGTGCGGATCTCTCTTCCAAACATGAGCATAGCTGGTGTTTCTCCTGACGCTCTGTGTGGTGTTGATCGGTATGCCATTAAGATTTTTGGAAGTTCTTCCTGCCATTTTTTTCTTGTGCATTCAGTTGTTCTGAAGGCTTTCTTCAAGTATCTGTGAAACCTCTCAATTTTTCCATTGCTCTTTGGATAATAAGGTGATGCTCTGATGTGTTTTATTCCACATGACTTGAGAAATAGTTCAAATAACTGTCCCACAAACTGTCTACCATTATCAGTAACAGCCTCTAGGGGATAACCAAATCTTGCGAATATTTTGGTCAGTTCTGAAATGACAGTAGCTGAGGAAATGTCTGGAACAACTACAGCTTCCGGGAAGGAAGTGTAATAGTCTATCACAGTTAACACATATTGGTTTTGGATAGGACCTACCAGATCAATTCCTATCTTTGTCCATGGTCTTGGTGGTAACTCTAGTGGTTGAAGGGGTTGATCTTCATGAAGCGGTTGATTGAGCACACAAGCGGAGCAGTTTCTGATCAGTCTCTCTACATCCAAGTCCATGTTAGGCCAGTAAAATTTGCTCCTCAGATATTGTTTTGTACGAACCACTCCTTGGTGAGTTTCGTGTCCAATTTCCAGTGCTTGTTTCACCATCGCTCTTGGTAGCACTATCCTGTGTCCTCTCAGCACAAGTCCGTTATATATGCTGAACTCTCCAGCACATCTGTTGTAAGGCTGCAACTCAGATGGAACTGGGTTCGGCCATTTTCCTGTTTCCACAATCATCTTCAGTTGTTTCATTGTGTTGTCCTCTGTCATTTTCTGTTTGATGTCCTCAAGGTTCATGGCTTGCACTTCATGCATCGTTACTGTCAGTACTCTGTCCACATATGTTTCCACATACTCATTGTTCTCTGTCTCTGGTAAAGGAAGTCGTGAAAGTGAATCAGCTACGTTGGACTTTCCGACAATGTGTTCTATTTTATAATCATATGGTTGTAGTCTCAAACCGAGTCTCTGTATTCGTGGTGGTGACAGTGTAGCCTTCTCTGGGTTGAACATGTATATGAGGGGTTTATGGTCAGTTTGCAGAGTAAACTTGGCCCCCCACAAGTATGTTCTAAAATGTTCCACAGCCCATACACATCCTAAAGCCTCACGTTCTATCTGAGAATAACGACGTTCTGTTGGGGTCAATGAACGGCTTGCATAGGCTACTGGTTTGTTCTGTCCATCTGATTGGGTCTGTAGTAAAACTGCACCTAATCCTACTGGACTAGCATCAGTAATAACTACTGTGGGTACATCTAATTTAAAGTAGGCCAGGCATGGCTCACTCACCAATGCTTCTTTCATTGCTTGGAATGATCTTTCTGTTTCACTTGTCCACTCCCACGCTTGTTCTTTTCTAGTCAGCTTCCTTAGTGGTTCTGATAAGTTTGCATAGTTTGGTATGAATTTCATCAGAAATCCACAAGTACCTAGGAATGAGCGAAGTTGTTGAACATTTTCGGGTCTTGGTGCTTTGTAGATGGCTTCAACCTTTCTTGGGTCTGGTTTAATTCCTGTGTTGGTGATCACATGTCCAAGTATCTCAATTTCTTGTAACCCAAAAATACACTTGTCTTTGTTGAGTGTTAGACCTCTGTCTACAAATCTCTGAAATACTTTTTTCAGTCTCTGTTCAAGTTGTTCTTCATCCTCTCCGAAGATTACTACATCATCCATGTAGCAAACGGTACCAGGCATTCCACATAACATAGAGTCCATAGCCTTCTGGTAGGCTTCTGGTGCACTTGATAATCCAAAAGGGACTTTTCTGAAGCGGTAGCACCCTCTATGTGTGATGAATGTCGTCAGGTGTCTGGACTCTGTGGCTAAATCACATTGCCAAAATCCTTTCCGTGCATCTAGCTTAGCAAACACTTTTGCTCCCTGCACTGCCTGTAAGATGCTGTCTACTGTTGGTACTGGGTGTCTTTCTCTGATCACTGCTCTATTCACCTCCCTAAGGTCTACGCATAGCCTCACTTCTTTTGTGTCTTTCTTGGGTACAATAAGGATATTAGAAACCCATTCTGATCCTTCATTTACCTCCTCTATAATATCTTGTTCTAGCATCTTATCTAGCTCCTGGTTCACAGCTTCTAACATGGGATAAGGGACTCTCCTTAAACCTTGAGCTACAGGCGGGACTTTTTCATCGACTGTAACCTTATGGCTGTAACCTTTAATTTGTCCAAGTCCTTTAAATAGTACTGGGTACTCTTTAACAAGCTTGTCAAACCTGTCTATTTGCTCTACTGTGTTTACTTTTTCTCCTGTGTTCAGTATATTTAATGCAAAGCTTGTTTTTCTGCCTAGCAGTGCTTCTACATTCCCTTCTATCACATAGATGTTATCTGTAATAACATTGTTTTTCCACCTCATTTCTGCTTCAAAATAACCCACACATTTAAGTGGAGTAGTCTGTGCATAAGCATAAAACCTCTTCTTCGTTGATTTTAGTTTATTTTTAGCAGAAAGTGTTCTTTTATATAAATCCTCTCCTATGAAGTTTTTTCCACTTCCTGTATCTATGACCATTTTCAACCATTGTCCATTTACTTTGATTGTTTCAGTACCTTCAGGATCAACAGCATGGACAAATTCATCAGAATCTGATTCTGAATCTGCAGTATCCTGTATTACTGCTCTCACTGGTTTCATCTTTTTCTTTTTTTCTGTAAATTTATCACTGCCCTTTTCTGTTTGTATTTTATTTTTCTTCTTGAAACACATGCGTGCATAATGTCCTGTTTTCTGACAAAAGAGGCACGTTGCTGTCTTTGCTCCACATTCTTCTGAAGTGTGTGTGTCCTTCATAGGCGTAGATCCTGGGGGGGTCGGGGGGGTCCGGACCCCCCCAATCTTGGGGAACTATAGATCTGTCCCCCCCAATAATTCAATAAAGGAAACCGTGTCTTTAAACAATATAAATATAAAAAGGCAAAAAAAGAGAGAAATCCGCCATTATTCTAAGAAAAAAAAGGAAATTTTGCCCCCCCCTCTCTCTGTTGGCAAATGGTTTAGTCCAATGTTTACAAGGAACAACAGCGGCACCGGAGAGTCACAGGCGGCTCCGCACGGGAGCTGCAGCACAAACTATTAACTTCCAGTAAGTAGCTACTTAAAACATAGGTGACAGTGACTGGGAGGAAAAGGTATTTCACAGTGTTGAAAGACAAGTGTGTCTGTGTGTCATTAGTGGCTGTAGCAACAGCAAAACGCAACGAGGAGCGACACTTCATCAGCTAACACGCTAGCTTCAATGCTAACTAGCTCCCTGGTGGCTGCAACAGACAGAAGAATCTCAGCGCATCTTTGAGCAGGATGGATTCACATTCATCATATTTTCAGGTGTGGAGCTCTTGAAAGAAGTAATGATAAAATATGTGAAAGATAATTAATTTAAAAAGAGTAGAGAAGATGTGATGATTAGTTAAAATTATTTTATATGTGTAGCACTTTGTTGCAGCTGTGGTTGTTTTAAAGGGCTTTATAAATAAATTATTATTATAAAAAAATGTTGAGGATCAATACTTGTAATAAAAGGATCTCGTTGATTTAAAAATGTTATTGATTATGTTTAAAGCTAGAAAGAGCTTATTGCCATTTAATCTACAAAAGTTTTTTGTCTTAAACTCTTGTGATAGAACTAACAGAAGGAAGTATGATTTCAAAAGTAAAACTGTGC
>JBBPBX010058919.1:0-21942 GCA_038048925.1 Garcialebias charrua | reverse complement strand
GACTTAAAACCCATTATAGAATGTATGACTTGTGAGATGTCTAAACTTAATGAATGGTTTAAATACAACAAATTATCAATAAACTGGAATAAAACAAAATTCATGATTTTTGGTAACAGAAAAATAGATGATTCTATTGTAATGTCTGTAGATAATAATCAAGTTGAACGAGTACATGAAGTTAAATTTTTAGGTGTTGTTTTAGATCATAAACTCAACTGGAAATCTCATATAAAATACATAAAATTAAAACTATGCAAAAGTATTGGACTTCTAAATAAAGTAAAACATGTTTTAGAGCTGTCAACTCTACAGACATTATATTATTCATTTGTTTTTCCATATCTGACATACTGTATAGAGGTTTGGGGCAACACATATAAAACCAACACTAAACCGTTATCTGTCATACAAAAGAAAGTTATGAGAATTATTCATAAAGTGGACATCAGAGAACACACAAATAAATTGTTTATTCAATCAAATATCTTGAAACTAAAGGATCTGGTTGATTTAAAAATGTTATTGATTATGTTTAAAGCTAGAAAGAGATTATTGCCATTTAATTTACAAAAGTTTTTTGTCTTAAACTCTTGTGATAGAACTAACAGAAGGAAGTCTCTACAGGTCCCTCTTGTAAATGAGTCCCCGTGACTCAACGAGGCTAGCCTGTATAAATAAAGGTTGAATGAATGAATGAAAAAAGTATGATTTCAAAAGTAAAACTGTGCGTACTACTTTAAAACAAATGTGCATTTCGGTGCATGGAGTAAAACTATGGAACAGTTTGGATGATGAGTTTAAAAATTGCACTACAATAATCCAATTCAAGAAACAGTATAAAAAAAGAATGGTTAACTCTTACATATTGAGTTGTTAATGGGAACAGTGGTATATTGTTATGTATGTTATTGTTTAAATATTGTTTGAAACTTGTTTTGTTAATTTAATGTTTACGGCCATGACATTTTTGTAATTATTGAGAAAGGGGGCAGGTCTATACAAGATTTTCTTCTTCCTGCTCCCTCTTCACTCGTGTAAATGTGTTGTCAGATAACGAGTTTGTAAAATGATGATTTTTTTTAATCGAGTGAATAAATTGATTGATTGATTGATTGAGATGATTGAATCTGAGGAGATTTCACACCAACTTCACTTTATTAAAGATTGTTCTGATGTTTGAACAATAAAACCTCAGAGCCTCCTGGACCCAACCAGACCCTGTGGAGCTCCAGCTGTGTCCAGCGGGCCTGTTCTCAGAACCTCCCTCACAGCTGCAGCAGCTGGAAGGAGCTGTAACTGAGAAGTTTCAGGCCATGAGGAGAGAGCGTGTGTGAGGATGGAACCATGGCGATGGAACCATGGCACCATCTAGTGGACATTTGTTGTTCCTGTCTGTTCCCCTTGTGATTTTGTTCCCCTTGTGATTTATTAGTTTCCCTCCTGATTTTACTACTCTTAGTTGTATCCTCTAGTCATCCTAGTGTACTTCATGTTTCATGTTTCAGGTAGTTTCCCAGTATTTGCTTTTAGTTAAACCTTTAGTTTTAGCTTCTAGTTTTAGTCTTGTTCTGTGTTTAGGTTAACCTCCAGTTCTTGTCTATTTAGTCTCTGTGTTTATTTACTATTAGTTTAACCGTTCTGTATCTTAGTTGTAGTTGTAAACCTCCAGGTCCAGTCTTCCTAGTTTACTTCATGTTTTAGGTTTAGTCTTCCCAGTCCTGCTCTGTGTGTCTAGTTAATTGTCCCCAGGTGTTTGTGATTTTGTCTTGTCTGTGAGTGTGTGTATATAAGCCCTGTTCTGTGTCTCAGTAAGTGCAGCCGCATCGTTTGGTATCCCTCGTGTTCTCTGGTCTCTGATTCAACTCCCATGTAAGTGTTTTTGTTACACAGACTGCCTTACAAGTTTTGTCATTAAATACTCCTTCTTGATACTCCTGACTCCCTGTGAGAGTTTCTTGTCTGCACTTGGGTTCTGTCATGCCTCCAAAACCTGACAGTATGCGGCTGCCAAGTTTGAACCCAGCAGACGAGTGCTTCCTCTCCAGGCTGTCTGAGGAGGAGTTTCAGCAGCTCTGTGAACCGGTCCGATGGTTTTTGGACTCAAGCTCCTACACCCTGTGGGAGAGGTGGGTTGTCACAAAAAGACTGTTTAATGTATTTATCAGTCTACCTGAACTGTGTGGTACCCCTGGTATGGGGGAGGTCCTGGACGCAGTGCTGGAAGTCATGGAGTGGTTGAGGCCGCTCGTCCATTCTGGTGCTGTCGGTCCTCCTACACCAACCCCTTATAACCCCTTAGAACATCTCACCCCCTTAGACCACCTCAACCAGTCAGACACTGTGGACTCTGTTCCAGCATGTTTACCTTCACCTGCCTGCTCTGCTTCACCCTCACTGTCTGCACGCCGCCGCCGCCGCCAGAGAGGTCCTGCTGACCCAGCCTCGGTCCACGTGGCTGATTCGTCCACAGCCGGTCCTGAGCCTGTAGCCGGTCTTGAGCCTGCGGCTCCAGTGTCTACAGAGGGTGTAGTCTCCATAGTTCCCTCAGTGTCTCCAGCTTCCACAGCGGGCAACCTTTCCCCAACTGCTATGGATGGTGCTGTACCTCCAGAACCGGCTTCCACGCCGGCACCCAGACTGTCGCCTGCAGACTCGACGGTGGTCTCCTCGCCTGCAGACTCGACGGTGGTCTCCTCGCCTGCAGACTCGACGGTGGTCGCTGCAGACTCGACGGTGTCCTCGTCTGCAGACTCGACGGTGGTCTCCTCGTCTGCAGACTCGACGGTGGTCTCATCGCTCGCAGTCTCGTCTCCTGGTCCTGGCTCAGCTCCAGAACCACCGGCTCCAGAGGGCGCTACCGTCCTGCCCACGTCTTCGGGGGGTCCCGACGCCTCCACGTCTTCGGGGGGTCCCGACGCCTCCACGTCTTCGGGGGGTCCCGACGCCTCCACGTCTTCGGGGGGTCCCGACGCCTCCACGTCTTCGGGGGGTCCCGACGCCTCCACGTCTTCGGGGGGTCCCGACGCCTCCACGTCTTCGGGGGGTCCCGACGCCTCCACGTCTTCGGGGGGTCCCGACGCCTCCACGTCTTCGGGGGGTCCCGACGCCTCCACGTCTTCGGGGGGTCCCGACGCCTCCACGTCTTCGGGGGGTCCCGACGCCTCCACGTCTTCGGAGGGTCCCGACGCCTCCACGTCTTCTGAGGGTCTCAAAGGGTCCCAGGAGGGACCCCCTCCAGTTTCCTGTGCCGAGAGGGTCCTGGTGGACACCTTCCAAGAGGTCTCGCCTCCAGAGGGTCTCTCGCCTCCAGAGGGTCTCTCGCCTCCAGAGGGTCTCTCGCCTCCAGAGGGTCTCTCGCCTCCAGAGGGTCTCTCGCCTCCAGAGGGTCTCTCGCCTCCAGAGGGTCTCTCGCCTCCAGAGGGTCTCTCGCCTCCAGAGGGTCTCTCGCCTCCAGAGGGTCTCTCGCCTCCAGAGGGTCTCTCGACGCCGTCTCCAGAGGGTCTCTCGACGCCGTCTCCAGAGGGTCTCTCGACGCCGTCTCCAGAGGGTCTCTCGACGCCGTCTCCTGAGGGTCTCTCGACGTCTCCTGAGGGTCCTACCGTCGCAGACGCCTCGTTGCTCGACGACTCTGCACTCGACATCGGGGATGTCGCCACGCTCGACATCGGGGATGTCGCCATGCTCGACGTCTCGACGCTCGACATCGGGATGTCTCGACGCTCGACGTCTGGATGTCGCCACGGTGATGTCTCGACGCTCGACGTCTCGACGCTCGACATCGGGGATGTCGCCACGCTCGACGTCTCGACGCTCGACATCGGGGATGTCGCCACGCTCGACGTCTCGACGCTCGACATCGGGGATGTCGCCACGCTCGACGTCTCGACGCTCGACATCGGGGATGTCGCCACGCTCGACGTCTCGACGCTCGACATCGGGGATGTCGCCACGCTCGACGTCTCGACGCTCGACATCGGGGATGTCGCCACGCTCGACGTCTCGACGCTCGACATCGGGGATGTCGCCACGCTCGACGTCTCGACGCTCGACATCGGGGATGTCGCACCGCTCGACATCGGGGATGTCGCACCGCTCGACATCGGGGATGTCGCACCGCTCGTCGGGTTTACGCTCGACGACATCGGGGATGTCGTGACGCTCGATGTCGTCAAGGACGTCTTGCCGCAACCGGCGGCCATCTCGAGCCATCCCGGTCGACCGCCCGACCGGCTCCTGCCTGATGGGCGACCTCGCGGTCGACCGCCCGACCGGCTCCTGCCTGATGGGCGACCTCGCGGTCGACCGCCCGACCGGCTCCTGCCTGATGGGCGACCTCGCGGTCGACCGCCCGACCGGCTCCTGCCTGATGGGCGACCTCGCGGTCGACCGCCCGACCGGCTCCTGCCTGATGGGCGACCTCGCGGTCGACCGCCCGACCGGCTCCTGCCTGATGGGCGACCTCGCGGTCGACCGCCCGACCGGCTCCTGCCTGATGGCCCTATCGTTTTTTTTGGTTTTGTTTGCCCCTTGTCCTTGTGTCGTCCGTGTGTCCCTTGTCTTCCTCGTGCCCTCCTTCCTTGCTGTTGCCTCCCTCCGTCCGCCCTGGTTTTTTGGGTGTTGTTTCTTGGACACCTGGGGGTGTCCTTGAGAGGGGGGTACTGTGAGGATGGAACCATGGCGATGGAACCATGGCACCATCTAGTGGACATTTGTTGTTCCTGTCTGTTCCCCTTGTGATTTTGTTCCCCTTGTGATTTATTAGTTTCCCTCCTGATTTTACTACTCTTAGTTGTATCCTCTAGTCATCCTAGTGTACTTCATGTTTCATGTTTCAGGTAGTTTCCCAGTATTTGCTTTTAGTTAAACCTTTAGTTTTAGCTTCTAGTTTTAGTCTTGTTCTGTGTTTAGGTTAACCTCCAGTTCTTGTCTATTTAGTCTCTGTGTTTATTTACTATTAGTTTAACCGTTCTGTATCTTAGTTGTAGTTGTAAACCTCCAGGTCCAGTCTTCCTAGTTTACTTCATGTTTTAGGTTTAGTCTTCCCAGTCCTGCTCTGTGTGTCTAGTTAATTGTCCCCAGGTGTTTGTGATTTTGTCTTGTCTGTGAGTGTGTGTATATAAGCCCTGTTCTGTGTCTCAGTAAGTGCAGCCGCATCGTTTGGTATCCCTCGTGTTCTCTGGTCTCTGATTCAACTCCCATGTAAGTGTTTTTGTTACACAGACTGCCTTACAAGTTTTGTCATTAAATACTCCTTCTTGATACTCCTGACTCCCTGTGAGAGTTTCTTGTCTGCACTTGGGTTCTGTCATGCCTCCAAAACCTGACAGTGTGTTGGAACGACACCTTTGTCTTGTTGTGACTTCAAGAGTCTGTTTCCACGGTTCAGAACCAGGAGACGAGGAGTTTGGACCTTCATGGAGGATCTGATGAAGTGATGAAGGTCCTCTTCATCCTCTTAGGTCCACACAGGAAGTGTGTGTCCATCTTCATGACTTTGGGGCTTCTTGCTGTTGGACTTGGACAGATGACCTCTGCTTCACCCTCCAGTTGCCCTTGGGTGGTGTTGGCTCAGGGCAGCTGGAGGGTTTAGAGCACCAGCTCTTACTTTAGTTCAACTTCTCCTTCTTGTCTCCAGTTTTTGGGAGGAGTAGATGTTGTGGTGGTGGACTAGATTACACTTTGTGTGTTCCTCCTCTAATCAAGGCAGGTTGCAGGTTCAAATCCTATTTGCCCAGAGGGCCTGAAAGCGGGCAGGCTGGATGTGGACAGAGAAGGTGGAAGTGGAGCTCGGACCTCCTGGAACATTCTGGATCAACGACAGGAGAAACCCCTGGTGGAGCTTTGATGAAAGTGGATTTTGATGGAAGGAGTCTGAGGTTGTCGGGCACAGATCAGGACCAGAAACATCTGGATCTGGGACCAGAAACATCTGGATCTGGGACCACATTTAACTCTTTGGACCCTCTGATGTGGCTCTTTTACACATTATTTATTTATTTATCCTCTTTATAATGTTTCCATGTGGTGAATAAGTCATATTTGTACAGACGTGCTGTCTGGAAACTTTCTTTTCTCAGCATCATCCAGCTCCTCTCAGCTGCAGCGCCTCTGTGTGACCACATGGGGGCGCTGTAAGAGGACTGCAGCAGTCTGGTTGGTCCTCATCAGTGATGTTCTCCTGCTGGACATGATGGAGGAAACTACCAAGCAGACAGCAGCTTCTTCTTTTCTTGATTCCAGGACAACAAACAGAATCAGCTCCTCCTGTCTCGACACTGAAACATGTTTTTAAAGAGAAGCTGCAGCTCAACACACACGTGTCCTTTTTATAGATTACAGCTGTTTCACTTCACATGTTGTTGTTTCAGAAGGATGTGAAATAAATAAATATATTTTAGTTTTGTGTCTCTGAAGTGAAGGTCAGAAAAGAAGCAGAGGTCCATGAATCATGGAGGTGATGAAGACGAGGAGTCACCAGAATATAGAAGACTTGAAGAATCCAGTCCTGAATGTGACGTTTTACAAACCAGCTGAAGCTTCTGAAGGTTTTATTAACTAGAAACTGTTCAAACATCAGACTTCCTCTGAAGATGAACACTTCTAGAGAACATTCATTTGAGGTGAAAGTTTCATCGTCAACATTTTAATTTTTGTTCACACTAGTTTAGTGTTTAGTTTGTCTTACCTACTAAAATACATTACGATATATCTTAAAATAATAAAACAGTTGAACTTCACTGATCAAGTGCAGATTTATGTGAAGTTTGATCAATTAAAAATGTAAAGGAAATGTGGACACCTTGTAACAGCTGTTTACACTAACTGTTCAGAGTTATGTGATAAATGTTGACCGACCTCAATCAAAAGAATAATCTGAGTTCTTCAACAATATTCTGTTCCCCTCGCTCCAACAAAGACAAGAATCTGGTCAGTTAAAATCACAATTCAGTAACGTTTATTTTCAGTTTGAATAATGACAATATGAAATTATGGCAAATATGAAATATAATAACAGTGTTATGTCAAAAGGTAAATGTTAAATAGCTTAAGACTTTTAGAAGAGGTGTTATCTAAAATAGGACTAAAGTTTTAGCTCTAACGTTAAAATTTAGGTCAACTTTCTCTCAGATTCATGAACTTAAATGACATGTAAGAAAACAGTTGTCACTTGTTGTTCTCATCAGAAGGAAGATGTTTGTCCTACCAGGAGACGTCCATCTCTCATTAGCACAATGGATGTGATGAAGTGAGGCAGGAGGTTCACGTTGTCACTGGAAGAGGGATGTTATTCCTTGAGGGACCACGTCTCTTCCAGCAGGCGGTTGTGCCTCATCACTCACGGGGTGTTTGAGGGTTACCAGGACTTTTCTCCATCTCTCAGCTGACTGGATCGGAGTCCTCATGGACTTCTGGGCTGGCTCAGAGCAAACTCTCCACCAGGACATCCCACTTCTGCCAGCTTCGGACAACTTCTCCCCCTGAGACCGCTCTCCAACTCTGACCTTACGTGTCAGAGAACCAATCAAAATGCAGCTACCAACAGAGTGGGTGTGAACCAGCTGCATATCATTCATTTTAATGACACCCTCCTCTTAAAATCTCAGAGGGGAACAATACGTTTGTTTACATGATACAGGCAAACCTTGTTTTGTATCACACCGTTCTCTTAGAAAATGTACGTTTGGTTCCTGACACATTGAAAACAGTGGGTTACTTCCATCGTTACTACGGCAACTACAGTTCTGTTATCCCGAGGCCATGCTAGGGTTCTGTCATTTGTTGATACTGAATTCTCTTGGACACTGAATGTCTGTTCCTTGCCAGCAAAGATTAGCACAAAGGGTTATTATTAACACAGAAGGTTAATGATTATAGTCAGTCTGGAGCCAGGGTGGTCCAGGATGTCGACTCATCCTGACTTGGAGATTTAGCCCAGTGGGGTAGAAGAGATGTGTCTCTGAGGAGGTTTTGTCTTTTGAGGGATGCTGGTTGGACGTTACATTCCCCCACTTGTGATTTACAACTTGGGTACCTTGTTGGTGAATCACAACTAACAGCGTCCTTGCTTTAGGAGTATTCCAAAGAGTCACAGTTGATAGTTCCAAAAATAAACAGGAAGTTGAGGGTATTCCACAAACTCCAGCTACAAGTACTTGGGTGTGCACCTGAACGACAACCTCAGCTGGAGCATCAACACCACCAGCCTGATGAAGAAAGCTCATCAGAGACTCTACTTCCTCAGGCGGCTGAGATGGAAGTTCAGTCGTCACCTCCTTCTACAGGGTGCAGTGGAGAGCATCCTGTGCTCCAGCATCATGGAGTGGCATGGAGGCTGCACAGCTGCAGAAAGAAAAGCTTTCAGGATGGGAAGAGAAACATCTTTAGCTTCACAATAGAAGTCCAGTTGTTTTGTTTTTTAACCTTCTTTTAGGTCAAAGTCCAGAAGACCTTTCTCTTCAACACTTGAACTTCTGCTTGGGTTTTGTTTCTAGTTTTATTTTTTACTAACATATTTCTGAAAATGAAAAGGATCAAACAGACGACCCACACAGCTGTTAATGAACACACTGAGATGAGAGACCAGTCTTTCCTCGGTCCTCTGGTTCTGGAGTCCAGGTGTGTCTGTGGAGCTGCTCAGCAGCTGCTGTGAAGGAAATGACAGGTTCTAACATCTGGTCTGTTTCAACTTGAATCTAATGAGTTTTGTTCATGTCAACAATTATCAAGAGTTTAATCATGAAGACAATTTAAATTCTTCTCACCAGAGACGTTCACACGACACATTCCAGAACCAGAACCATCTTCTGTCTTCACTTGACACCTGTACAGACCAGAGTCCTCCGTCCTGAGTGAGGACAGGTGGAGTCTGATCTCCGTCCCTCTGGACTCGTCCTGCAAACTGTTCATCCTGAGCCTCTGACACCTCAACACCTTCATGGAGCAGATACAGGAGTGACTCTCTGAGAGGAGCTAACAAGCTGCAGTAGATGAACAGGTGTCTCCAGGATGTCTCAGGTGTGGTGGTGAAGGTCCACTCCAGGTCATGTTGTGGTTCTGCTCTGCCTGATAGGAGCTCTGGGTCACGTTCACTACAAATGTTGCTGCTGAGGAGACAGAGAGGAGCAGACACACTGACAACTGGAACATGGGAGGCTTGAAACTGCATCTACAACAAGAACTGAATGTTCTGGACTGAACCTGAAGGTCCAAACTGACCACAGAGACACGAGCTGAGGATGAGGAGCAGCACCACCCTGCACACCATCTTCATCTTCTTCATGCAGCTGGAGGACTGATGAGGAGAAAGAAGTGTCAGAGACAAACAGCGCCATCTTGTGGACAACAACAACAACTAGAGATTTATTAGGAGCAGCTGGAACATGGAAACTGGATCAGAACATCTGGAAGAAGCTCCCAGTTGTGACCAGTTCAAGTCAGTCAGAAAGAGTTCATTCTGATTTCTGCTCTGTACTCAGGAAAGTTCACACATCACTTCATCTCACATCATGCCTCTACAAACACCTGCAGGTTGGAGCTTCATCCTGTGACGTCACTAAGAGGGCGGAGTCAAGCTTGTAGAAAGTTTTTTTTTAAACTCTAAATAATCAGATATTTTCTGTTAAATTAAGGTAATTTTAACCGTTAATGTAAAAATACCTGAGACATATTTTTAGAATCCATTTTTTGCACCGTGATAGAAGAAGTTAGAGAAACCAAACGTGTTTCCTGATGTGTTACAGATGTGAACTAAAAGCTGACACCACTGAATTATGTTGTAAACTTTATATTTCTATTTCTTTAACAGAAAGATCAAAAGCAATCCCTATCACAAAATGACAACAATTGAATAACAAGCTGACTGAAGACTTTAAGGTCACAACTTTATAATAAATGTTGTTCAGTCTGTTCCACTGAGGAAGATGAAGTTTCCTCCACTGTGGATGAACACATGAAGATGAATGTGTGTTTTCTTCCAAAGAGCTCCAGGTTGAACATTGTAGAGCTGAATCAACAACTTAATGATGATGACATGTTTCCATGAAGTCTTCTAGAAGCAGCATGAGTTCAACAAGTCTCAGGAAAGACAGGACATCTTCAGGACCAGGACTGCAGACTATTGACTTCAGCTCACATGTTCAAAAACATGCATGTTAGGCTCACATGTTCAAAAACATGCATGTTAGGCTCACATGTTCAAAAACATGCATGTTAGGCTCACATGTTCAAAAACATGCATGTTAGGCTCACATGTTCAAAAACATGCATGTTAGGCTGCCTTCAGGCCCAGGAGGAGCATGCAGAGAGATGTGTGCTCTCAACGGGGTTTGCCTGCTTAAATAAAGCTTCATGAATAAATCAATAGTTTGATCACATTTCAGTCAGTTTGACATGAACACACATGACATCATGTTTTATTTCTGGTTGTGGGCTTCTGTGTCTGAGAGTCTTTCTAATGGAAACAGGATCAATTCTCTTCAAGTTCCTGTCACATGCAGTTTTCATGATAAACACTAAAGCGTTCATGGAAAGAGAACATTACTGATGTATGGCAGAATCAATTCACGCAGCTCACATGAACAGTTGTGGAGATATTTGCATGTGCAGGAACGGAGAGATGACAACGCCTGCATGGAAACACATCATTGCTACAACAGCTAACACAGACAGGAGCACAGAGTCTGATGTTTCTTTACATTATTCACAGTCACTATTAAAGAAAGATGAAGAAGAGTCACATCTTGTAGAAACAAAGATTTTGAAAGACTTCTTCCTCTTTGTTGTCACTTCCTGTTTCACTCCGGCCATGCCATGGAACTAATTCATGGATATTATGCAGAATTTATTCTATATTAACATGTTCTTCCTCTTTTTGTGTTCGTGCATGTCACAGGCATTTGAAGGTCCAGTTTCTTAGGTCCACCTGTAGAATCCAGTCCAACAGTGGTGCTGCTGGGAGGTGGACTGGTCTCCAGTTTGAATTAAATTCACAGTTTGAGCTCAAAGCTCACACAGAAGAAGTGTATTCTAGTCAGAGGGTTTCTAACATTCAGAGCCTCGTGTGTGTAAAGTGTTGTCTTAGTAGCAGAAAGCCTCTGATCCTGCTCCAGTGGGCCGTCCAGAACAAACACAAGTGGATGGAGACACGTCCAACACTGTGGACAGAGTGGACGTCAGAAAGTGTGTGGAGGTTTGAAAGCAGAGCTGTTGTGTTGCTCTGGATCAAAAGCTTCAGCTCCAGCTGCTCTGTTCAAATGGAAACACTAAATGCTTCATTTGATCATTTCTCTGTCCACTTCTTCATTTTCAGCCTGTTCTCTGCTTCACTCTTGTTGCTCTATTTGCAGCCTCTTCAGTGGATTCTTGCTGCGGTCATGTGATCACTGTGCAGGATCAATCACCTCCAGGATCATTGGTTCAACAAGTCAGTAGAGATGATAGAAGAACCAGCAGATCCATCCATCCATCCATTTTCTTCCGCTTATCCGGGGTCGGGTCGCGGGGGTAGCAGCCTAAGTAGGGAGGCCCAGACTTCCCTCTCCCCAGCCACTTGGAGCAGCTCCTCTGGGGGAATGGACCTTACCAAGCCCCGCCCAGAAACGCCCCCTAAGCTCCAAGATGGCCGCACGTCTCCCAAGCGCAGCTTTGGTGTCAATGGAAAACATGGCGTCGACTGACTGCAGGGTATTTTTGAGTCGAATAGTGTATCATTTCTGCCAGATTCCAACAAAATATCAGCCATGACAATGGACAGGGGAACCAACAAGTTCATGTTTTTTTTTTTTTGGACGTTATCAAGTTGTTTGATCCACGCGATGCCTCCAAACAGCGTGCGCGTCACCGCTAATGCTACCGTCTGATGGGGAAAACATCAGCTCCTCACACGCTCAGGCTCAGCATTATTACAGCTGTGGACAGGATCACTGATGCCTATTGTCCTGCAAGGCTGGGTAAGTCAGGCATTCATGGTTTTGAGGGTTACTTTTGAAATCAGCGATTTCTATTGTTGGCAAAAGTTTGTGTGCCTTGGTCGCAAAGCTAATGCTAACTGTAATCTCCATTCATTCCTTAAGTGGTTGGTTAGCCGTTGCTGCTTTAGCTGCTAAACACGCCGACAGCGACTTTTGTGAGGGCTAACGAGCTCAGCCGTCTGGTGTGTTAGTTAAAATCCAGCCTTCGTGTCACGATTTTGTGCAGTTTTAGGTGAAATCGACAGTAGAGCTCGTTGTGTTAGCTAGCTCATGTGGAGTTAGCAGAGCTGTTTCTTCCCAACTTCCAGGACGTTCAGTGAACTGTGGCTTTCTCTCATCGTGACCGCGTGTTGTTAACTAGCAGGTTTCAAAAGCAGGTCAACCCTTCTCTGCTGGTGAAAGGAATAATTGTTCAGTTTTGTGGTCGTGCACAAGCTTTGATCCAAGCAAGGCATTCAGTTTCACATATAGGGAAACGGTGAATTTTACTTCCACAAATACGGTCAGGGTACCTGACATCTCCTGTACAGATACCCCACTGACGGTGGAGGAGCATTTTTCCAGCCCTGACGCAGAAAAATTCTGCACGTATGCTAGCTAGCAATGTAAGTAGCATGTGGTGCCGGTCTCACAAACGCTACCGTAGCGTTTGTTTTGTGAGACCGGCACGCACGTGGAAGCTGCGCTGTGACGTGTTATGGGCATTAGCCAATGAAACGCGTCCCTGTGGGCGGAGCTTGGTAAGGTCCATCCCAAGGCGTTCCCAGGCCAGCCGAGAAACATAGTCCCTCCAGCGTATCCTGGGTCTTCCTCTGGGTCTCCTCCCGGTGGGACATGCCCGGAACACCTCACCAGGGAGGCGTCCAGGAGGCATCCTAACCAGATGCCCGAGCCACCTCAACTGGCTCCTCTCGATGTGGAGAAGCAGCGGCTCTACTCCGAGTCCCTCCCGGATGACTGAGCTTCTCACCCTATCTCTAAGGGAGAGTCCAGCCACCCTGCGGAGAAAACTCATTTCAGCCGCTTGTATCCGAGATCTTGTTCTTTCGGTCATAACCCAAAGCTCATGACCATAGATGAGGGTGGGAACGTAGATCGATCGGTAAATTGAGAGCTTTGCCTTTTGACTCAGCTCTCTCTTCACCACGACAGACCGGTACAGCGCCCGCTTCACTGCGGACGCTGCACCTATCCGCCTATCGATCTCACGCTCCAGTTTTCCCTCATTCGTGAACAAGATCCCGAGATACTTAAACTCCTCCACTTGGGGCAGGACCTCCTCCCCGACCCGGAGAGGGCATGCTACCCTTTTCCGGCTCAAGACCATGGCCTCGGATTTGGAGGAACTGATCCTCATCCCGGCCGCATCACATTCAGCTGCAAACCGCTCCAGCGAAAGCTGTAGATCACGAGCTGATGAAGCCAATAGGACCACATCATCTGCAAAAAACAGAGAAGCGATTCTAAGGCCACCAAAACGGATCCTCTCAACACCTTGGCTGCGCCTAGAAATTCTGTCCATAAAAGTTATAAACAGAATCGGTGACAAAGGGCAACCTTGGCGGAGTCCAACTCTCACCGGAAACGAGCCTGACTTACTGCCGGCAATGCGGACCAAGCTCTGACACCGGTCGTACAGGGACCTAACAGCCCATATCAATGGGCCTGGTACCCCATACTCCCGGAGTACCCCACAGAACCCCCCGAGGGACGCGGTCGAATGCCTTTTCCAAGTCTACAAAGCACATGTAAACTGGTTGGGCAAACTCCCACGCACCCTCCAGGACCCTGTTGAGGGTGTAGAGCTGGTCTAGTGTTCCACGACCAGGACGAAAACCACACTGCTCCTCCTGAATCCGAGGTTCGACTATCCGACGGACCCTCCTCTCCAGAACCCCTGAATAGACCTTACCAGGGAGGCTTAAGAGTGTGATCCCTCTATAGTTGGAACACACCCTACGGTCCCCCTTTTTGAATAGGGGAACCACCACCCCAGTCTGCCAATCCAAGGGAACTGCCCCCGATGTCCACGCGATATTGCAGAGTCGCGTAAGCCAACACAACCCCACAACATCCAGAGCCCTAAGGAACTCAGGACGAATCTCATCCACCCCCGGAGCCTTGCCACCGCGGAGCTTTTTAACCACCTCGGCGACCTCAGCACCAGAGATTGGAGAGCCCGACCCAAAGTCCCCAGGCTCCGCTTCCTCAGTGGAAGACGTGCCAGTAGGATTGAGGAGGTCTTCGAAGTATTCCGCCCACCGACTCACAACATCCCGAACCAGCAGAACCAGCAGATGTTCAGTGGAAACGTTTCACCTGCTGTCACAATGTGTTTCTATTAGAACCTTCAAGTGGACGCATTAGAGCAGACAGGAGAAAGAAAACATGTCTCCTGTTTCTGCAGATGTTCAGCAGACAAACATCTGGCTGCACACTCCCAAACCTTGGTTCTGGTGAGTTCTGTTCACAGAACCTGCTCCGTATCTCAGCTCCAAACATTCCACTAACACCCCTCACAACACCAAGAAGAGGTCAGAGGTCAGGGAAGAAGACATCCAGGAAGATGTTCCTTTGAACTCATCAACATCTGGCTCACAAGAAGCCCACATGGTTCATCAACATCTGGCTCACAAGAAGCCCACATGGTTCATCAACATCTGGCTCACAAGAAGCCCACATGGTTCATCAACATCTGGCTCACAAGAAGCCCACATGGTTCATCAACATCTGGCTCACAAGAAGCCCACATGGTTCATCAACATCTGGCTCACAAGAAGCCCACGTGGTTCATCAACATCTGGCTCACAAGAAGCCCACATGGTTCATCAACATCTGGCTCACAAGAAGCCCACATGGTTCATCAACATCTGGCTCACAAGAAGCCCACATGGTTCATCAACATCTGGCTCACAAGAAGCCCACGTGGTTCATCAACATCTGGCTCACAAGAAGCCCACATGGTTCATCAACATCTGGCTCACAAGAAGCCCACATGGTTCATCAACATCTGGCTCACAAGAAGCCCACATGGTTCATCAACATCTGGCTCACAAGAAGCCCACGTGGTTCATCAACATCTGGCTCACAAGAAGCCCACATGGTTCATCAACATCTGGCTCACAAGAAGCCCACATGGTTCATCAACATCTGGCTCACAAGAAGCCCACGTGGTTCATCAACATCTGGCTCACAAGAAGCCCACATGGTTCATCAACATCTGGCTCACAAGAAGCCCACATGGTTCATCAACATCTGGCTCACAAGAAGCCCACATGGTTCATCAACATCTGGCTCACAAGAAGCCCACATGGTTCATCAACATCTGGCTCACAAGAAGCCCACATGGTTCATCAACATCTGGCTCACAAGAAGCCCACATGGTTCATCAACATCTGGCTCACAAGAAGCCCACATGGTTCATCAACATCTGGCTCACAAGAAGCCCACATGGTTCATCAACATCTGGCTCACAAGAAGCCCACATGGTTCATCAACATCTGGCTCACAAGAAGCCCACATGGTTCATCAACATCTGGCTCACAAGAAGCCCACATGGTTCATCAACATCTGGCTCACAAGAAGCCCACATGGTTCATCAACATCTGGCTCACAAGAAGCCCACATGGTTCATCAACATCTGGCTCACAAGAAGCCCACATGGTTCATCAACATCTGGCTCACAAGAAGCCCACATGGTTCATCAACATCTGGCTCACAAGAAGCCCACATGGTTCATCAACATCTGGCTCACAAGAAGCCCACATGGTTCATCAACATCTGGCTCACAAGAAGCCCACGTGGTTCATCAACATCTGGCTCACAAGAAGCCCACATGGTTCATCAACATCTGGCTCACAAGAAGCCCACATGGTTCATCAACATCTGGCTCACAAGAAGCCCACATGGTTCATCAACATCTGGCTCACAAGAAGCCCACATGGTTCATCAACATCTGGCTCACAAGAAGCCCACATGGTTCATCAACATCTGGCTCACAAGAAGCCCACGTGGTTCATCAACATCTGGCTCACAAGAAGCCCACATGGTTCATCAACATCTGGCTCACAAGAAGCCCACATGGTTCATCAACATCTGGCTCACAAGAAGCCCACATGGTTCATCAACATCTGGCTCACAAGAAGCCCACGTGGTTCATCAACATCTGGCTCACAAGAAGCCCACATGGTTCATCAACATCTGGCTCACAAGAAGCCCACATGGTTCATCAACATCTGGCTCACAAGAAGCCCACATGGTTCATCAACATCTGGCTCACAAGAAGCCCACATGGTTCATCAACATCTGGCTCACAAGAAGCCCACATGGTTCATCAACATCTGGCTCACAAGAAGCCCACATGGTTCATCAACATCTGGCTCACAAGAAGCCCACATGGTTCATCAACATCTGGCTCACAAGAAGCCCACATGGTTCATCAACATCTGGCTCACAAGAAGCCCACATGGTTCATCAACATCTGGCTCACAAGAAGCCCACATGGTTCATCAACATCTGGCTCACAAGAAGCCCACATGGTTCATCAACATCTGGCTCACAAGAAGCCCACATGGTTCATCAACATCTGGCTCACAAGAAGCCCACATGGTTCATCAACATCTGGCTCACAAGAAGCCCACATGGTTCATCAACATCTGGCTCACAAGAAGCCCACATGGTTCATCAACATCTGGCTCACAAGAAGCCCACATGGTTCATCAACATCTGGCTCACAAGAAGCCCACATGGTTCATCAACATCTGGCTCACAAGAAGCCCACATGGTTCATCAACATCTGGCTCACAAGAAGCCCACATGGTTCATCAACATCTGGCTCACAAGAAGCCCACATGGTTCATCAACATCTGGCTCACAAGAAGCCCACATGGTTCATCAACATCTGGCTCACAAGAAGCCCACATGGTTCATCAACATCTGGCTCACAAGAAGCCCACGTGGTTCATCAACATCTGGCTCACAAGAAGCCCACGTGGTTCATCAACATCTGGCTCACAAGAAGCCCACATGGTTCATCAACATCTGGCTCACAAGAAGCCCACATGGTTCATCAACATCTGGCTCACAAGAAGCCCACATGGTTCATCAACATCTGGCTCACAAGAAGCCCACGTGGTTCATCAACATCTGGCTCACAAGAAGCCCACGTGGTTCATCAACATCTGGCTCACAAGAAGCCCACATGGTTCATCAACATCTGGCTCACAAGAAGCCCACGTGGTTCATCAACATCTGGCTCACAAGAAGCCCACGTGGTTCATCAACATCTGGCTCACAAGAAGCCCACATGGTTCATCAACATCTGGCTCACAAGAAGCCCACATGGTTCATCAACATCTGGCTCACAAGAAGCCCACATGGTTCATCAACATCTGGCTCACAAGAAGCCCACATGGTTCATCAACATCTGGCTCACAAGAAGCCCACGTGGTTCATCAACATCTGGCTCACAAGAAGCCCACATGGTTCATCAACATCTGGCTCACAAGAAGCCCACGTGGTTCATCAACATCTGGCTCACAAGAAGCCCACGTGGTTCATCAACATCTGGCTCACAAGAAGCCCACGTGGTTCATCAACATCTGGCTCACAAGAAGCCCACATGGTTCATCAACATCTGGCTCACAAGAAGCCCACATGGTTCATCAACATCTGGCTCACAAGAAGCCCACATGGTTCATCAACATCTGGCTCACAAGAAGCCCACATGGTTCATCAACATCTGGCTCACAAGAAGCCCACGTGGTTCATCAACATCTGGCTCACAAGAAGCCCACGTGTATCATCAACATCTGGCTCACAAGAAGCCCACGTGGTTCATCAACATCTGGCTCACAAGAAGCCCACATGGTTCATCAACATCTGGCTCACAAGAAGCCCACATGGTTCATCAACATCTGGCTCACAAGAAGCCCACATGGTTCATCAACATCTGGCTCACAAGAAGCCCACATGGTTCATCAACATCTGGCTCACAAGAAGCCCACATGGTTCATCAACATCTGGCTCACAAGAAGCCCACGTGGTTCATCAACATCTGGCTCACAAGAAGCCCACGTGGTTCATCAACATCTGGCTCACAAGAAGCCCACATGGTTCATCAACATCTGGCTCACAAGAAGCCCACATGGTTCATCAACATCTGGCTCACAAGAAGCCCACATGGTTCATCAACATCTGGCTCACAAGAAGCCCACATGGTTCATCAACATCTGGCTCACAAGAAGCCCACATGGTTCATCAACATCTGGCTCACAAGAAGCCCACATGGTTCATCAACATCTGGCTCACAAGAAGCCCACATGGTTCATCAACATCTGGCTCACAAGAAGCCCACATGGTTCATCAACATCTGGCTCACAAGAAGCCCACATGGTTCATCAACATCTGGCTCACAAGAAGCCCACATGGTTCATCAACATCTGGCTCACAAGAAGCCCACATGGTTCATCAACATCTGGCTCACAAGAAGCCCACATGGTTCATCAACATCTGGCTCACAAGAAGCCCACATGGTTCATCAACATCTGGCTCACAAGAAGCCCACATGGTTCATCAACATCTGGCTCACAAGAAGCCCACATGGTTCATCAACATCTGGCTCACAAGAAGCCCACATGGTTCATCAACATCTGGCTCACAAGAAGCCCACATGGTTCATCAACATCTGGCTCACAAGAAGCCCACATGGTTCATCAACATCTGGCTCACAAGAAGCCCACATGGTTCATCAACATCTGGCTCACAAGAAGCCCACATGGTTCATCAACATCTGGCTCACAAGAAGCCCACATGGTTCATCAACATCTGGCTCACAAGAAGCCCACATGGTTCATCAACATCTGGCTCACAAGAAGCCCACATGGTTCATCAACATCTGGCTCACAAGAAGCCCACATGGTTCATCAACATCTGGCTCACAAGAAGCCCACATGGTTCATCAACATCTGGCTCACAAGAAGCCCACATGGTTCATCAACATCTGGCTCACAAGAAGCCCACATGGTTCATCAACATCTGGCTCACAAGAAGCCCACATGGTTCATCAACATCTGGCTCACAAGAAGCCCACATGGTTCATCAACATCTGGCTCACAAGAAGCCCACATGGTTCATCAACATCTGGCTCACAAGAAGCCCACATGGTTCATCAACATCTGGCTCACAAGAAGCCCACATGGTTCATCAACATCTGGCTCACAAGAAGCCCACATGGTTCATCAACATCTGGCTCACAAGAAGCCCACATGGTTCATCAACATCTGGCTCACAAGAAGCCCACATGGTTCATCAACATCTGGCTCACAAGAAGCCCACATGGTTCATCAACATCTGGCTCACAAGAAGCCCACATGGTTCATCAACATCTGGCTCACAAGAAGCCCACATGGTTCATCAACATCTGGCTCACAAGAAGCCCACATGGTTCATCAACATCTGGCTCACAAGAAGCCCACATGGTTCATCAACATCTGGCTCACAAGAAGCCCACATGGTTCATCAACATCTGGCTCACAAGAAGCCCACATGGTTCATCAACATCTGGCTCACAAGAAGCCCACATGGTTCATCAACATCTGGCTCACAAGAAGCCCACATGGTTCATCAACATCTGGCTCACAAGAAGCCCACATGGTTCATCAACATCTGGCTCACAAGAAGCCCACATGGTTCATCAACATCTGGCTCACAAGAAGCCCACATGGTTCATCAACATCTGGCTCACAAGAAGCCCACATGGTTCATCAACATCTGGCTCACAAGAAGCCCACATGGTTCATCAACATCTGGCTCACAAGAAGCCCACATGGTTCATCAACATCTGGCTCACAAGAAGCCCACATGGTTCATCAACATCTGGCTCACAAGAAGCCCACATGGTTCATCAACATCTGGCTCACAAGAAGCCCACATGGTTCATCAACATCTGGCTCACAAGAAGCCCACATGGTTCATCAACATCTGGCTCACAAGAAGCCCACATGGTTCATCAACATCTGGCTCACAAGAAGCCCACATGGTTCATCAACATCTGGCTCACAAGAAGCCCACATGGTTCATCAACATCTGGCTCACAAGAAGCCCACATGGTTCATCAACATCTGGCTCACAAGAAGCCCACATGGTTCATCAACATCTGGCTCACAAGAAGCCCACATGGTTCATCAACATCTGGCTCACAAGAAGCCCACATGGTTCATCAACATCTGGCTCACAAGAAGCCCACGTGGTTCATCAACATCTGGCTCACAAGAAGCCCACATGGTTCATCAACATCTGGCTCACAAGAAGCCCACGTGGTTCATCAACATCTGGCTCACAAGAAGCCCACGTGGTTCATCAACATCTGGCTCACAAGAAGCCCACATGGTTCATCAACATCTGGCTCACAAGAAGCCCACATGGTTCATCAACATCTGGCTCACAAGAAGCCCACATGGTTCATCAACATCTGGCTCACAAGAAGCCCACATGGTTCATCAACATCTGGCTCACAAGAAGCCCACATGGTTCATCAACATCTGGCTCACAAGAAGCCCACATGGTTCATCAACATCTGGCTCACAAGAAGCCCACATGGTTCATCAACATCTGGCTCACAAGAAGCCCACATGGTTCATCAACATCTGGCTCACAAGAAGCCCACATGGTTCATCAACATCTGGCTCACAAGAAGCCCACATGGTTCATCAACATCTGGCTCACAAGAAGCCCACATGGTTCATCAACATCTGGCTCACAAGAAGCCCACATGGTTCATCAACATCTGGCTCACAAGAAGCCCACATGGTTCATCAACATCTGGCTCACAAGAAGCCCACATGGTTCATCAACATCTGGCTCACAAGAAGCCCACATGGTTCATCAACATCTGGCTCACAAGAAGCCCACATGGTTCATCAACATCTGGCTCACAAGAAGCCCACATGGTTCATCAACATCTGGCTCACAAGAAGCCCACATGGTTCATCAACATCTGGCTCACAAGAAGCCCACATGGTTCATCAACATCTGGCTCACAAGAAGCCCACATGGTTCATCAACATCTGGCTCACAAGAAGCCCACATGGTTCATCAACATCTGGCTCACAAGAAGCCCACATGGTTCATCAACATCTGGCTCACAAGAAGCCCACATGGTTCATCAACATCTGGCTCACAAGAAGCCCACATGGTTCATCAACATCTGGCTCACAAGAAGCCCACATGGTTCATCAACATCTGGCTCACAAGAAGCCCACATGGTTCATCAACATCTGGCTCACAAGAAGCCCACATGGTTCATCAACATCTGGCTCACAAGAAGCCCACATGGTTCATCAACATCTGGCTCACAAGAAGCCCACATGGTTCATCAACATCTGGCTCACAAGAAGCCCACATGGTTCATCAACATCTGGCTCACAAGAAGCCCACATGGTTCATCAACATCTGGCTCACAAGAAGCCCACATGGTTCATCAACATCTGGCTCACAAGAAGCCCACATGGTTCATCAACATCTGGCTCACAAGAAGCCCACATGGTTCATCAACATCTGGCTCACAAGAAGCCCACATGGTTCATCAACATCTGGCTCACAAGAAGCCCACATGGTTCATCAACATCTGGCTCACAAGAAGCCCACATGGTTCATCAACATCTGGCTCACAAGAAGCCCACATGGTTCATCAACATCTGGCTCACAAGAAGCCCACATGGTTCATCAACATCTGGCTCACAAGAAGCCCACATGGTTCATCAACATCTGGCTCACAAGAAGCCCACATGGTTCATCAACATCTGGCTCACAAGAAGCCCACATGGTTCATCAACATCTGGCTCACAAGAAGCCCACATGGTTCATCAACATCTGGCTCACAAGAAGCCCACATGGTTCATCAACATCTGGCTCACAAGAAGCCCACATGGTTCATCAACATCTGGCTCACAAGAAGCCCACATGGTTCATC
>JBBPBX010058918.1:0-12430 GCA_038048925.1 Garcialebias charrua | reverse complement strand
CCCTCATGAGTGTGTACAGATCTATGAGCTGGCTGCTCAAACTGCCTTTGAGTCCCCCCTGCCTTCTGCGTATAATGTCGGCATCATTATGTGCTTGTGTGCAAGACTTTTTAAAATAATGTAACTGTAATCAGTGGAGGGAAGGAAAGTCGCAGTTACAAGGTGTTGCCTAGCGTTCAGAGTTAAACAGGATCTAGTTCTGAAAAAGAAACCCAGTTTAACTTTCAGTTTCTTTACCAAGTTTTTGACAAGTCTTATAGCGAGATGCAAATCAATCAAAATACCCAAGTATTTATAGGAATCGACAAACTCAATAGGGGCGCCATTCATAGATAAAATAGAAGGAAGAACTGTTGGGACCAACTTCCTGTTTGAAAACAACATCTCTTTGGTTTTATCAGCATTTTGCACCAGTTTAAGACAAATGACACAAATCTGACTGGATGTCGAAAGCAGACTGTAAAAGCAGGAAAACCTTAGCAACTGTTCTAGCTCGACGCTAAATTACTGTGTCGTCGGCATAGAAATGTAGACATAGAAATGTGTACATTTCTTATGTAGATTTTGAAGAGGGTGGGCCCTAAGACTGAGCCTTGTGGTACACCATTGTTAACAGTTTTAGATAATTGGAAGAAGTACTGTTATGTTGAGCACATTGCCTCCGATTTGAGAGATAATTGGAGAACCAGCCAATAGTGTGATCTGATAAATTTCTGAGCGCTTATGACAGAAGATGTCATGGTCCACAGTGTCTTTTGACACTTTATTATTTATTTAGACAGATCTAAATAAAGTGCAGCACAATAGTCCTTAACAACCAGTGCTTAATTCCAAATATTAATTTAACATTATAGTGACTAACATCCATAAACCTTTACCTAAATTCCCTTGACAGGAACGTTGACGACCAGTAAACAAAGAGCTTCTCCTTACAGCTCAGCTCCCTTTTCACCACAACGGACCAGCACAGAGTCCACAATACTGCAGAAGCTGCGCCGGTCCGTCTATTGGTCTCACGCTCCATTCTTCCCTCACTGTTAGTAAAAACCTCTGAGATACTTGAACTCCTCCACTTGAGGCAAAGCAGTGAAAATGTGACGTTTCATTTCACAGGGAGCAGCGTTTAGAGACACAAAACTAATCTTAGAGCAGATGAATTTATCGTTCTTTTTGTGTAAAACAGAGCTTTATTAGAGATTTATGAACGCGTGTGTAATTTTCCACACCGAGTGTTTTCTTTGAAATAGTGAGGAAGCGTTGGGACGACTGCTGCAGACACTTTGTGTGTTAGATGTCGTTTGTGAATCGTGTATTATTAACGAACCGTCAGAAATCAGCATGAGGTTGTTTCCATGGCGATTTGATGACATTTATTTAACGTTGCGGTTGCGCGTTCCGTAGGCTCTGTCACGTTGAGATCAAACCTCACCAACGTTCCAGAAGATCTGAGGACCAGAATGAAAAAATAAAATCAGGGCTGACCTTCTTGCCGTTGGCAGTAAAGATGGAACCGATGGCTCAGCAGGAACTTTTATAAGCGCTGACAGGAGAATTAAAGAGGCGAGGCCTGAGAGAACAAACCCTCCAAAATAGAAGCGTTGCATCAGACGCCGGCGTCAGACCTTGAGAACAGAGTCCTGTCCTGATATCATATGAGAAGACCCCTGGGAGGCTCCAGTTCCAGTTCTGGTCTGGTTTTTGAGACCGTCCACGTCCCTGTCCGTTCATGTCCAGCCTTTTAAGACGCCGAGCTGCTTCAGCTTCAAAGCGAGACCTTTTTGCTGAGTCATCATTCAGTCTTTTCCTGTTCGTTTTCACCATCGAGCCTCTTCCACAGACTTCGAGCTGTTTGAACATAAATCAAAATGCTCAGCTGGGTCAGAACTAAGAACTTAAGGGGCAGATAAGATTTTTTCTTCCTTCTGCTCCCTTTCATTTTATATTTATTTATTTATTTATTTTATTTATTTCGAACAGGCAGAAAAAACAATCAAGAAAGAAAAATAAATAAAATAGGATAACAAAACAAAAAAAAAAAGTTAATACAAATAATTATGCCCAAGTGACATGTACATTTTATGTTTTCTGTTCGAAGAGGAGCAGGTAGAAGATACAATATCTTATAATGTCCTGCCGCTTTCATACTCATCAATTTATAATCAAGTAACTGACAAAATACCAAAACGAGACAACTTGTTTCCACTTTACATGATATTTAAAGATATACAATTATTTAAACACTATTTATATCATCAATAGCTTTAATTCAGTAATCTTCGTCCGATCTCCAATCTGCCCTTCATCTCCAAAATCCTTGAAAAAACTGTTGCTAGTCAACTTCACTCTCACCTGTCCAACAACAACATTTATGAAGAGTTTCAATCTGGATTTCGCCCCCACCATAGCACACCATAGCAGGGCGGCCGTGGTGTAGTAGTAATGGCAGTCGACCCCTGATCGGAAAGTTGGAGGTTCGAATCCCGCATCCGCCCACCATGTGTCGTTGTGTCCCTGGGCAAGACACTTAACCCAGAATTGCTCCCGGTAGGTCTGGATGGCGCCTTGCAAGGCAGGCTACCACTACCGGTGTATGAATGTATGAATGAATGGGTGGATGGCTGGTATTGTAAAGCGCTTTGGGGCTCCTCACAGGGGGTTGGAAAGCGCTATATAAATAAGCTCCATTTACCATTTACCATTTGATCTAAGTTCTGCCTTCGACACCATCTGTCATTCTATCCTCCTCAACAGACTAACCTCCATTGGCATCTCAGGTACCCCGTTAGACTGGTTCACCTCCTATCTCTCTGACCGCACCCAATTCATTCAGCTTAAATCCTTCCGTTCCCAGTCTTCCCCTGTCTCCACGGGTGTCCCCCAAGGCTCTGTCCTCGGACCCCTCCTCTTCATCATTTACCTCCTTCCTCTAGGCCACATCTTCCGCAAACACGGCGTCCATTTCCACTGCTATGCTGATGACACGCAGCTCTACTTGTCATCAAAACCTAACTCCACCCACCCTCCCTCCATCCTCACCGACTGTCTCAACGAGCTAAATCACTGGTTTTCTAACAATTTCCTTCAACTAAACAGCAACAAAACAGAAGTCATTCTCGTCGGTACCAAAAACTCTATTTCAAAATCAGAACATCTTCTCGTCCCCCTTAACAACTCTCTGCTATCCCCCTCCCCTCAGGTCAAGAGCCTCGGTGTCATCCTCGACACCACTCTCTCCTTCACTTCACACATCAACAATATTACTCGGTCTGCCTATTTCCACCTCCGTAATATTAACCGTCTCCGTCCTTCTCTCACACCCCGCTCCACAGCCATCCTGGTGCACAGTCTTGTGACTTCCCGTATTGACTACTGCAACTCCCTTCTCTACGGCCTCCCCAACAAATCTCTCCACAAGTTACAGATGGTCCAGAACTCAGCTGCCCGTGTCATCACTCAAACCTCCTACTATGATCACATCACTCCTGTCCTGCAGCAGCTCCACTGGCTCCCGGTTAAATCACGCATCATCTTCAAAATTCTACTCCTCACGTTCAAAGCTATCCACAACCTTGCCCCTCCTTATCTATCTGACCTCCTACAAATCTCCATCCCATCACGCTCTCTCAGATCCTCCTCTTCACTACATCTCCATGTACCCTCTGCCCGCCTCTCCACCATGGGGAGCAGGGCCTTCACCTGCTCTGCCCCTCACCTCTGGAACGCCCTTACCACCAGACCTTCGAAACACCACCTCCCTTTCTCTGTTCAAGACTGCCCTGAAAACCCATCTCTTTAGACTAGCTTATCACTAACTTTACTAAATGTATTTTTATCCATTTTATATCCTTTATGTATTTTATATTTCAATTTGTCGCTGATAATGTTTGCTCTGTATTACACTGTGTTGGTTTGTTAAGTGTCCTTGGGTGTCCTGAAAGGCGCTTTTAAATAAAATGATTATTATTATTATTATTATTAATAGCATTTATAGACTTTAAAACACTCATCTTATAGAACATATTTTGAAATAATCTCCTTTTAAAACTGTTTTTAAGCTGGTTTATATTTGTACTTTTTTCAGCTTAAAATATATATTCAGAACTATATATATTTAAAAAAATTGTGTGGTATGTGTGATTGTTTTGTTTTTTACTGTAAAATGAATAAATTTAATAAAAAAAAAAAAAAAGAGCTGGGTCTGGAACTTTGGGTTTTGTAGTCTTTTACATTAAATGTCCCCCTTTTGAAATGCATCAAAATTTCCTCAGTTCCTTCAAGAACGTTAGAAATCATCTTCAGGTTGATTCCAGCTGTCAAATATAGTTTGGCTTATTTCATTTTAGGTTTTAGCTGTGGTTTTGCTCATTTTAGTTTGGCTACTGTTCTGTTGATTGTAGGTCTAAGTTTTGATTTAGTTGATTTTAGCTTTTAGCTACAGTTTTACTTATTTATTTATTTATTTATTTATTTTATTGTTCTGGCAATTTAAGCCACTGTTCTGTGCATCAGATATTTTAGCTCCTGTTTGGATTGTTTAGGCTTTTAGCTACAGTTTAATCTTTTCAGTAATGTTCTGCTAATTAGATATTCTAACTATTATTTTGTACACTTTGCATTTTAGCTACTGCTTTTGGCATTTTTAGCTTTTGGCTACTGTTCCGATCCTTTCAGCTTTTAGACAAAGTTTAGCCAATGTTATATTTATACTTCAGTTTTTTTTTCGTCTTTTTTTTTTTTTTCATTTTATGGATGGCACTGCTGGTTTTAGCTTGTTTTGAGTTTTAGCTTGTGTACTGCTCATTTAAGCTTATGTTTTGATAGTTTTATCTTCTTTGATCACTTTAGCCTGTGTTATGATTATTTTAGTTTGTGTTTTGATTGTTTTAGCTTATGTTCTGATTGTTTTAGTTTGTTTTATTGAGTTTTAGCTTGTGTACTGCTCATTTAAGCTTATGTTTTGATAGTTTTATCTTCTTTGATCACTTTAGCCTGTGTTATGATTATTTTAGTTTGTGTTTTGATTGTTTTAGCTTATGTTCTGATTGTTTTAGTTTGTTTTATTGAGTTTTAGCTTGTGTACTGCTCATTTAAGCTTATGTTCTGATAGTTTTGTCTTCTTGGATCACTTTAGCCTGTGTTCTGATTACCGGTATTTTAGTTTTTGTTTTGATTATTTTAGTTTGTGTTTTGATTGTTTTAGCTTACCGGTATGTTCTGTTCATTATAGTTTGTGTTCTGGTCGTTGTAGTTTGTGTTGTGATAATTTTAGCCGGTTTTACCCTTTTAGTTTGATTATTTTATCTTGTGTTTTAATCAGTTTAGCTTTTTTGACCCTTTTCACAGATGTTCTGATTGTTTTAGCATGTGTTCTGATACATTTATCTATATTTGGAAATTTTTAGCTTGTGTTCTGGTTGTTTTAGGTTAGGATGTGTTCTGATATACTTATTTATAATTGGATAATTTTAGCTTGTGTTTTGATATATTTATTTATATTTGGATAATTTTAGCTTGTGTTCTGATATATTTATTTATTTTTGTATAATTTTAGCTTGTGTTCATTTTTTTTAGCATGTGTTCTGATATACTTATTTATAATTGGATAATTTTAGCTTGTGTTCTGGTTGTTTTAGCATGTGTTCTGATATACTTATTTATAATTGGATAATTTTAGCTTGTGTTTTGATATATTTATATTTGGATAATTTTAGCTTGTGTTCTGATATATTTATGTATTTTTGCATAATTTTAGCTTGTGCTCTGATTGTTTTAGGATGTATTCTGATATACAGTACTTATTTATAATTGGATAATTTTAGCGTGTGTTCTGGTTGTTTTAACTTATTTTGATCATTTTAGCTTGTGTTCGTATTATTTCAGCTTATGTTTTGCTGGTTTTAGATACTGCTCATTTACCGATAAGCTTGTTCTGATTGTTGTAGCTTGTGTTCTGGTTGTTTTAGCTCATGTTCTGGTTGTTTGAGCAAATGTTTCAGTACTTTTAGTTTCTTAAACAAATGTCAGCGCTCAGTATTCACTCTGCCTTTTTGCAGGGAACTTTTAACTTTCCCAGCGAGGGCACAGACCTGTGAAATTATTAAAATAAATGGTTCAGATGTGAACGCTGCCGAAACTACATTATCAGAGCACGAGCTTCAGTTTGTCTGGTAAACAGAAACAAATGCCTAATCTGCTTCAGACATCCTTCAGCTTCCAAAGTGACCTACGGTACATTTGAGATCCTGGAACTTTGATGTACCGGTACTTAACCTGTTAAAAGCACATTTGTCTCTCTGTGGCCCCCCCTCTGTAAATTTACAGCTCTATTATTCCTCACCATCTCTGAAGACGTCACTCTTTTATCTCAGACTCTGTCTGTGCGAGCCGGGCTCGTTCAGACTTTACACAGTTTCCCTTGTTGAAACCCAGCACGCTCTTCAGCCGGAGAGAACGCCCGAACGGGTTTTTACTCCCTGGATTCTTGTCAACTTGTGTCGTTGATTTTAAACAGTTTGACAAAAACTACAGTTCTTTTTTGAGCTGTTGCTGCAGAGATGATGAGGATTTTGCTTGTGTATGTTTGCTTGGCGTTAGCAAAATATCTCATGAAGAAGGAGATAAATATTGTTAACTCTTTAAGCTTTGAAGTCAATCCAGTTCAAGATGGCCGCCACAGCTAATCTACTCTAGCCAACTCGTACATGGTCGTAACTTAACTTCTGCAAGCTTCTAAACAGAAAGAGCCATTTCTGCCCTTTCACTTAGTAAAAATGTGTCCGGAGCTGCAAAACCTGCTAAAACTGTTGTTATCAACTGGTGGCCCATGGGCCACTTTGAGTTTGTCAGAGGGTGGTTCTTCTGGCCAGTTGGTGGGACATTATAAAATAAAAAAATATATACAGGTTGTCCCCGACTTACGACGTCATCGACTTACGACGTTCCGGACTTACGAACGGACTAACGAACAGTAAAGTTGTACAGAAAATACAGCACTGATATGTGTTTTTAGATGAAAGTGTGTTAGCTAACCATTTGTAAACAAAGTTCTGTGCATGTTTATGAACCAGTATGTTCGTTTTTGTTGAAAAACGGGTGTTCGGCGCAGCGCTAGCATACATTTTCTGACTTACGACCAAAAATCCGGACTTATGAACGACACGCGTTTCGTGTTCCGACGTACGAATTTTCGACTTACGAGCGATTCGTAGGAACGGAACTCGCTCGTAAGTTGGGGACCACCTGTACAATGAATTGTAATGTTTATTTATTTTTTTACATTTATTTTTTTACATTTTAGGACAAAAGAAAAGTGAATCTTATCTAAAGAAGGAAAATACCAGTTTCTACCAGTTTTGACAAGGATTAAAACGCTGAACTCCACAGGCAAATATGAGCCAATTTATTTGTGGAAAAAATTTATTATCTCTCTTTGAATAAAACAAAAATTTAAAATAAGGTCCTTCTTGGGGTTTTGGGCTCTGGTACCCCCATTTGTCTGCCTCGGGTCTTGGGGGGCGGATCTCTGATGCTTCACGGTCACTATTGAATGTTCTATTAGAGAAGCCTTATTCATTTATGCATGCTCACAGCCACACACTTATAGATGCAGGGATACACACGCAGGTATCATGTGTATGTAGATATGTAGATGGGTATATGACTGAATATGAATGTATGTATATGTATATGTATGTATATATATATATATATATGTATGTGTATATATATATATATATATATGTATTTATAATAATCTACTGCAAAGTCATGGATATTTGTGTCTTTTTTGCATATGTGTTTTGTTGCTGTGTTCTGTCATGTACTTTGCAGGATTGCAGATGGCGGTTGGGTGTGTTTGCCTTGTGCTCTTTTTGTGGATTTTTGCTTTGTGGTCTTACTTTCTGTCTTTTCCTTTCTTTCTATTAAAAGAATATTGGTGTGAAGAGGATGGCTGTGAGGTGAGAAGGGAGGCCATCTATAAGGAGAAAAAAAAAAAAACTATACCAAACACTTTCTGGTGGATTTAAGAAAAAGACCCCACTGCGAGGCTGGGAGTTGTTTATGTGTCCGTTTTGTATCTTTCACACACACACACACACACACACACGCACGCACGCACGCACGCACGCACGCACGCACGCACGCACGCACGCACGCACACACACTTGCAGAAAATTTACAGGAAAACTGCTAAAGCTGTGTTGTGGGTACAAAAAAAAATAGAATTAAATTTCATGTTAGTTTTTGTCAAAGCTTCAAAGAGCCAAAGACCAACGAGCCACAGGTTGAAACCCCCTGCTTTTTATTTATTTATGTATATATTTTTTACAAATATTAGTTTATTTTTGTTTGTTGTGATCGATTACATGCATCAATCTACATTAGACTGGTAAACAGTTGCCCTGAGATATGTACAGGAATGATTGTTAGTGGTTAATATTAATAATTAGTTGTTTCTCTTGAGGGTTCAGATCACACGATGCTGCTCTTTCAACAGTCTTGGTTTATTTTAAAGCTGTGTGCTGCTGGTGTTGTGTGACGTGAAATAATGAGGACGTGCTAATTAATTTGCATAAATGTTCTTTAATTGCAGAAGCCGAGGGCGACAAGGCTGCACCGCACCCTGCTGGTGAGCATCTTCAGGACACCAAAATTGCTTTTTTCTTTAATGAATTTATGACTAAGATCTGATGCATTTTCTCATTTCTCTCATTTTCAGAGAAAACGGGTAAGGAAACCTGACCAGACAGCTTTATTGTTCTCATCTGCATCACCCTCAGGGTCAAACTATGTGTTTTCTCTTCGATAATTCAGAGGAGTCGTCAGATGAGGAGGGTAAGACTGAACGAATGACACAAAAACACAGAAGCCGTGCACTTCTGTGGTGATGGGGCTGAGCTGCATGAGCCCCGCTCATGAATGCATCCTACACTCACACAGGAGCAGCAGCAGATACTCTCCATTGTTCCTCAGTACTTTATTTTTTATTTTTTATCGGCTTATTTTTAGCACCGCAATTTAAATCAGCTGTTAAATTCAGGAGCCGAGCAGGAGGTGTTTAATTTATGGACGAGCCTCTCGCTGCATGTGCAGGAATATGAACTGCACGAGGAGACATTTACTATTTTAGTCGTGCAATATTTCATTTGACTAAGAATATAAATTATTCCTTCGTGCTTCTACTGCCATTGTAAAATAACACGAGCACACAATGTTTAATTTTACAACAAACATTTGTCCATCATACTGAATAGCATACTGAATAAATACTTAGGTTTTCACAGTTGGTCATAATCTGGAATTATGTGTTTAAAGGGACATCGAGCTCCTCTCAGTCTTCTGTCCAGCCGAGTATTGTGGACCGCTCTTTGTCTGGCCTGTCTCCCAGGACCAGTCTGACCAGCCTGTCCTGGTCCTGGAGGACCACTACGTATCCTGCATGTTCAGGTCTTCATTGAACCAGGCATGCTGAAGTAGAAACATGTAACATCTGCAGGATGGTGTTCCTCCAGGACCATGACTGGGCCCCACCAGCATGGCTCAGAGGATCATTCAGGTGCACAGGCTCCTCCTCTGTCATGAGATGGTGATTTACAGATGAGGAGAAATCTGACCTCTATTTTCAAAGTCAAAGTCAAAGTCAACTTTATTGTCAGATCTGCAATATGTACAGTACAGGACATACACAGGACCGAAATTGCGTTTCTCTCTTATTCTCTTATTTTGGTTTTCTTGTTGGAAAGGTCAGCTGACGGTGACCCCAAAGTTCACAAGGACAAAGAAGACTTTAGTTGTTGTCAGGAAAATATTTTATTCAACTGAGAAATTCCTGTTCATTCATTCTGGTCAGCAGAGAGCTGAATGACTAGCTAAAGGTAGCAAAAGGCTAGCTAAAAGTAGCCAAAAGTGAGCCAAAAGCAAACATTTAGTTTTAAACCAAGTGAACAAAAGACTAGCAAAAAGATAAATCAGGATAAATGAAAGTTAAAGTAGCAAAAAGCTAGAAGCCAAATGTAGCTAAAGGCTGAAAACAAAAGGCTAATCCATTCAACCTTTATTTATTCAGGTTAATCCCATTTAGCCTCGGCAACTCATTTACAAGAGAGTTCTAACAAAAAGCGATGCCAACAGTGGACAACGACGACAACAATATTTAGACAGTCATAAAGGATGAGCAGAAATTGAGATTTATTTTTTAACAGGTGAAAATAAAATTGTATTTAATAGAAAATGTAACAAAAAAATCAACAGCTAAAGCTAATGAAAAGAAACACCTCATTTATTTATCTCATTCATTCGTAGCTCAGCAGCTAAATATTAATTCAATTTATAACGCACTTTTCATTAGTGAAAATCTCAAAGTGCTACACACATTGAATGCTACACACATTCATACACCGGTAGCGGCAGACTACCATGCAAGGTGCTTTCCAGTCCTACCGGGAGCAACTCGGGGTTAAGTGTCTTGCCCAAGGACACAACGACACATGGTGTGGGGAACCGGGATTCGAACCGCCAACCTTCCGATCGGGGGACGACTGCCATTACCACTACGCCACGGACGCGTAAAGCAACATGCTAGCTAAAAGTTTAAAGTACTAAAAGGATAACAAGAAGCTAAAAGTAATAAAAAAAACTAACAAAAAGCATAAAGTAGCAAATGGTGGCTAAATAAATGTAGCAAGAGCCTAGCTAAAAGCTAAATGTAGTTAAATGTAACCATCCAGCCAATATTTTTTACCCACTTCTTCCTGTTCGGGTCACGGGGGTCACTGGTGCCCATGTCCAGCAGTCACTGTGCGAGAGGCAGGGGACACCCTGGACAGGTCTCCAGTCCATCACAGGGACACAAAGAGACAAACGAAACAACCATTCACTCTCTCCCTTACACCTAGGGACAATTTAGAGTCACCAGTCAGTCTAACATGCATGTTTTTGGTCTGTGGGAGGAAACCGGAGTACACGGAGAAAACCCACCTTGTCGGTCTGAGAGCCTCGGACAGTAGTGGGTCTTTCGCTGCGCTCGATTCCCCAAAGTTTTCGTCAGGAACGGCACACGTTTCTCCAGTGTCGATTGTCGGAGACGGCTACAATGCGCACATGACTCCGGGTTGGCTAGTGCCGCCTTAGCGTGCAACATGCCGAGACACACTGGGCAGGCTTCGTGGGTGTCCGCTTCTGAAAGGAAGAATACACATGCGCTTGGACATGGACGTGACCCGGGGCTTCCCGGCCTGCTAGCCTTGCTAGGGGCCTTCAACTTCTTCTTGCTCTTCTCCGGTGCCATGTTAGCTGCAGAGAGAGAGAGCGTGAGAATTACCTGTTAGCTCGGCTAAACAGGTAAAAAGAGCAGAAAATCAGACTGTGCTGTTCTAAGAACCTCCTCGTTAGCTCGGCTAAACAGGTTAGCGAAACAGCAACAGACACTTGAACGTTAGCTCGGCTAAACGTGAGAAAAAACTTAGTTAGCAAGCTAAACTAAGCATATGCCGGATACAAAAGCCTTGTAGTGACGCCCTGGGCAGGGAGCAAGCTCACCTCCAGCGGACAGTTGAGTCACGTACAAGGGTCCCGCGATCAGGTTGAAGCGAGGTGAAGTGCAATAAGGTTACGGAAATGCGATGTGCTGCATGTTTTATACCAGGAGGGCGGGGCCTCCTGCTCATGCAGCAGTCTCATTGGCCTTGACAAGTGTGATGAAAGAAACTTCACAGGTGAACGCGCAGGGGCGCAATTCCCCATATGTGTTGTACCGAAGTGAACCAACCGAAAGGGAACCACACGGCATGGAGAGAACAGGCAAACTCCACACAGAAAGGCCCACCGGCTGGGATTTGAACAAACAACCTTCTAACTGAAAGGCAACAGCTTTACCAACTGTGCCACCGTGTCGCCCATTACATGTAATAATAAGAAGCAAAAAATGTCAAAAGGTCAGAAAAGACAAAAAGCCCCCAAAAGGTGAACTAACTAGTAAAAAGAAGCAAAATGCATTTTTTGAAAGTATGGAAGAAAAAATAATACCGGTAATTGGAATGCTGACTCAGCGTGCACAGAATGTGACTGAGTGACTTAAAGATCCACTGACGTGATTTTTCTATTATTCATCAAATTGCTCAAAATATATATATTTTATCATTTACATATGTTAGTTTTTGCAAACAAAATGATAAATCACTTTAATTTTGCTTTAAAAGTGATTTTGAACTTCAAGCCATGTTTAATCATGGGAAATCCGTTTACACCTGAACGCACCATCTGTGACGTAATGTCCAGAGTGAGAGGCAGAGGGCTCCAGTCTCTTCAATAGCGGACATTTTAAAACTTGACTAATTTATCAATCTAGGTGAAGATTTGAGCTATTTGTCTTCATTTTGGGAAGCAGAAAATAGTTTGGGTGATGGAACAAGAAACAACAGGATCTAATTTA